>BJCM01062812.1:0-32251 GCA_018326385.1 Flaveria bidentis | reverse complement strand
TATATATATCTTAAAGTTTCTTTCCTAAAAGGAAAATGAGATTTCCTTAAGCTGATAACCAAATCTCTTAGTGAGGAGCTTTTTTATCTCAGCTCATCTCATACTCCCTAGATCTTAAGTAAGATCCCTAGATCTTAATATTTAGTGGAATTTTGCTAGTTTTTTTTGTTTATTACATATATCTTATATAAGTCTAGTGCTTAAAATTATCTTTTAGCTGATCATTAAAGGTTTTCGTCCCAAGCTCGAACCTCATCATAAAGTCCCGTTAACGATCAAGCAAAGCTCAAGCTTAGAGTCCTAATAAGCTTGAGTTCAGCTAGATTCTTTTTCAGCCTAGATACAACACTTCAAAATGGCATACAATTCTCAGCCTCAGCACATGCTCCCACATATTGAACTCAACAACAGTCAAACAGAACAAGTGATATAAACTCATTAGGGGTTGATAATGAACAGAAAACAGATACTTATATACATATCAAAACTCAAAAGGACCCATGTAATACAGAATCCATATCAAGCATAAGCAGATACAAAAGACATATGCACAGGAAAGGACATTAACACCCTTCAAAAAAAGAAAGCAATGGTGGTATACAAAATCTATGTTGTTCTATTCATGTTTTGTCTTCAATATTACGAACTCTATTTAAGCTTTCTTCAAATGTCTGCAAAGCAGCCTTATAATGATCCAATGAGATCACGCCTTCTTCCACGACTTGCAACGCACTTCTGTATAATTGATTATACCACTCAAGCGTATCTGTACCATCATTATTGTTCATCCCATCATGATTTGAAACGTAAAGTCGCTTATAATCCCGTTTCCATCTTGATAAAATGTACTTTGAAGGAATCTCTTCAACCCCATTAAAATTAAGCACGCATAAAGCATGCCTGCATAAATAACCGTTGAAATTAAAGCAACTGCAAATGCAACGTACATCAGCTGCCCCTCGATTATATAAAACTTCGTAATCCATGACCTCCCTCCTGTTTTCACCTGCTAAAACACGCTCTTTCACCAAAAAGAATATAATTGATCCGTCAACATGCACTTGTGTGGTACTGAAACAAGCATACATCTCTTCAACTTCAACTTGAAACTTCTTGAAAATTTCTCGTGTGTAAACTTTCGATAGTTGTAACTCGAATGAACATCTTGTTTTTAATGCAGGGGACAAGTTTCTTGATTCCATGTCTGCATTTGCTTCTTCATTGTGTTTTTTCTGTAAGGCAAGTTCATATTTGTCAAGAAATTCTTTTAATGGAGTTTGTTTGTGGATGTATTTATAAAAGAAGGGTTGCAGCGTGTCACTGGGAGCCATTCCCGCAAAAGATGAATCTTTTAGATACACTGGAGCCCACCAGGCTCGATCTTCGTATAAAGACTGAAGCCACTCATGGTCAGCGAGCCCGAACCGTCGGATCATGAAAGCCCATGAATTTTCGAAGTCAAACGGTTTTAACGTCTCGTAAGCCGCTTTGACCATAATCTTTCTAATGGCATCATAGTTTTTTAATCCTCCTAATTTCTCGGGAACTTTTTTCATTATGTGAGACAAGCTAAAGCGATGGTGGGATTTTGGGAAAACTTCGGCAATCACCCTTTGCAAGATCTTGCACCGGTCTGTAATTATAGTCTGTGGCACCTGCCCTGATGTGCTAATTAACCATGATTTCAAAAACCATATATATGACTCGGGTGTTTCACCTGAAAGCAAACCGCAACCCAATAACACAGATTGACGATGATGATTCATCCCAGTGAGCGTGACAAGCGGGGTCTCATATTTGTTGGACAAATAAGATGTGTCAAAATATATCACATCACTAAAGTAACAAACAGCAGCTCTACACCTGGCGTCTAACCAAATCATATTTCTTAAATGTCCCTCATCGTTAAGATCCATCAAGTAAAAAAAATTGGGATTGGTTAATTGCATACGAAAGATGTAATTATAAATAGCTTGTGCGTCACCTTTCTTTAAACTCAGCTGATCAGTATGCTGATGATGATTAGACGAGGAACCTAATTCCCGAACGCTTGAATGTGAATGGCCATTATTACCCCTTGAATCAATTACAAGTGCTTTATATAGTTTTATTGTCCGCCCTTCTGCATCAGAATCTGACCGCACCATCTTCTTGATGGACTTGTGAACCTTTACACCAAGTAAATGGTTATGGTCAAGTGTAACTTCAAGAATTCTCCACCTTCTCGAATCCACTAATCTCATTCTCACCATAGCAGGACATCCAGTTCTCGTTTCTTTTCTTAAGCGATTCACATCTTTTATTCTTTTAAAACCCTGGCTGCTACAGCATAAAACGGCACCATATTTCTCTCTGCTATTTCTTTTAAACCATGAATTTTTCACCCGTACACGAAAACCAGACTCCCGAGCATAACAATTATAATAATTGTAAGCATCATCATATGACTCAAACTCCATTCCTACAGCAGGTGCCACAAAATCCTTTTTTCCTTCAGGATATCCGTTTTCACTGTCTAGTTCTGCTTTCTCTTGCGGATTATTCTCACCATCTTCATCATTGATCAGACGCTTGCTGCTGGGAGAGGCTTCTTCCATCTAAAAGAAAATCACACAATTACTAAATTGTCTCACTTTGACCACTAATCATTTGACACCAAAAACCTTAATCTACATAAAACATAAACATACAGAAACAGAGATCAATAGCTACTTCATCAGTGTTGCACTTTGAACTTCTATGTGCTACACCATTTTATTCTGATTTTTCCAGTGATTATATGTGTGCCAGGTGCAAACAAAGTATTTTCCCACCTATATTGACTAAAAGAAACTCAAAAAACACTAACAATCAGTTAAAAAGAAAACCTAATTTAGTGCATTATTCAATGATCATCCAAGCAAATGTTCACAAAAGCTGAAAACTTACAGCAGCAGGACGAAATTAACAACAAAACTGGATAAACTGAATCTGTAAAATAGAAGATTATTAATTTGACTATGTCTTGGAGTAGAGCAATATATCACCTGTGTTAAGTTCAACTGATTCATCAAGTGACACACAATTGGATAGTCAACACTTGTAAACTACAGAAAGATCCCAACAGCAGCCCAAATCCTAGCGAAACCTCCGTATAATCACCTACAAAAAGACCAACAAATGTGTTAATGAAACTAAAAATGAATCTTTAAAGCAATCATTCACACGGTATGTACTAGCAGTAGCTTGTTGAAAGTGTAGATCATGTAAGTAACCTGATGCACTAGGATAATCTTCACTTCGGTATGAGATCATCGTCGGTAACTGTACAAAACGCACGTTAACAGCAGCAACTCGTTGTGAGATCAATCAAGAGTCATGTTCTTGTGTGTGGTTCGATCATAGGTTTGTTTTCGTCTAGTCGGTCAATTACCGGCGAACCGAAGACGGCGGAGATGCGGCTGAGAGATTCCGGTGGTGGTGATGAAGGTGTTTGATTGAAATTTGTTGTAATTTGAAAATTTGTGCCCTCGCTTTTTGGGAATTGGGGGTTTGTTCTTGCCAAATTGGAGCCCTAGACACCCTAAACGTACGGTATGGACACTTGGCTAGTTGGCTATGAGTTTATATTTAGGTAGGTGTTCTTTTGTTTATAACAAACAAGTTTTTTTACACTAAGTTGCGTGACGTGAGTTTTTCGTTCTCTTCTCGTGTTATCAGGTGAGTTTGGTCGACAGATATCGGAAGTGGTTTCGATAACAATAATAGTGATGATGACGGTTGATATAAATCCAGGTAGACATATAAAATTAGTAATCGGAATAGAAATAGATAGACAACTATAGCAAACAATTATATCTTATAGGCAAAATAAACCAATATTAAGATGCAAAAACACCATTAGGCGGGTTTGAATTAGCGTGAGATATCAGATATTAAGATGAGTAAAATTAAAATGAGAATATGATTTTAAACATACTTATCCATTCATCAACAAGTTTGATACATTTATGGAGGGGAAAATCCGTACTTTGACCAATGATCTAAACCAAACAAAAAAAAAACAATCCAAATTTACCACTTAGGAAACCATAACTACGAGTAATAGTAACATTCTAAAAGGAATACGATAATAAAACTCATGAAATAATAAAAAGTGCAGATGAATTGCACTCGATCCATCAAGTCTTGAATGCAACGACAAGCATAGTCCTATTGATTCCCATTGAACAAGATGAATTTTTATGGAAGCTTAAGAGCTCTTCTCGCAAACAAGCACTCTTCTTCATCATCTTTGGTTTTGTCTTCATCATTTCAAGGTCTGTTATGTATATGATCTCTCTACAATCGGGTCCTTCTCACAATCTTCTTCACGATTCTAATTCGTGTAAAACTTTGTGTTATAAGGAAACGTGACATCTTTTAAATCAACTTTGGCTTTCGGTTGATTGTTAACTTTAGGAACCATCATGGCTGATTCATGTAGTGTATCTTTTGTGGACTTCAGATATAGCTTCGTGTCACACCTTTCTTGTTTCCGGATCATAGGAATCAACTCCTGTATTTGTTCTCTAACGAACCTTATTTTCCGTCTTTGAAAAGTAAGAACGAGTTCATGTTTGATATTGCAAATTGCTTATTTGTTGCTCTGTAAATTTGTTTTCATAAACCATTGATAAAACTAAGATAAGTCTTGGACTTAATGGGTTTACTTGGGTCACTGTATTATAGAAGATCACATAATAGAAGCTAATATATAACTATAAATTACAATATAGACACATCACGCAATCAGATCCATGGGGCAGATTAAACCAACTAAGATACAGAAACACCACTTTGTCCATCTTTATGCTCTAAGAACATTGTTCAAACTAGCAGGGTTTAAATTAACATGAAATATTAACTAATTCATAGACCATTGAATAATATAACACGATAATTTTGAACATAAACACACACCTTTGTTCATCAACAAGTCTAATACATTTAAAGAGAAAGAAACAATGCTTTGACCATGATCTAAACCAAACAAAAAACACTACTCTTAATGTCCCACATACGAAACCATATTTACAAGAAAAAGTATTATGGTAAAAGAAATGCAATAAGAAAAATAATGATTAATGCATGTCACTTGAACATGTGAACATTGGTTTGAAATCTTGGGTCGGGTCGGTGATGTGAGTGACCTGACTCGTTGAACTCCGGTGTCAAAGGGGCCTAAATGTGTTTAGCTTGCGTTGAACGTTGCATTCTGATTATGGCCTTGATCGTCAATAGCAACTAGAATTTGTTGGCTCGAGAGGCTGCTATCAATGTTTTTCGCTTATAACATATTTGGTTATTCACAATATTGAAATGGTAGCTGCACCGGCCATGGTCTATGATATCAAAAAGTTACTCGAATTGTAACACCTAAAATTTTAAATGAAAAAGAAAAGAAATAAGATAAAAATTTTAATTAAATGGATGCGTCAAAGGTTGACAAAAAACAAAAGCATCCATGTGGGGCTAAAAAAGGAAGATCCACGCCATTCTCTTACCTTGGTACATTTAAAATCATCTCCCAAGTTAGAGAGATAAAACAACTTGTGGTTTTAGAGAGAACGAGTTAAAGAACTCATAAATGTATGATTTTTATTATGCTTCTTCATAGTTTCAGACTAGATCTAGGTTTTTAAGATGTTTATGATGTGTTTCTACGCGTGAAGCATAAAACTTTACGCGTGCATGTGTAGATATCGGGCTCTACACTCAGTTCTAGGGTTATTGGTTTGAAAACTTAAAAAAAGTGAGTTCTAGACCCTCGTAATTAATGATTTTATTCAATTTTGGGGCTGGTATGCAATATGCGTACTTACATGTTAAACTTATGATAAATTTATGATTTTCTAAATAAATGTGACATTTATACCATAATATTAATGTTTTAATATGTTTATTGATAATATTACATGTGTGGGAAGTACAAATGTCACCTGCATTTGAACTATGTTTTGAAGTTATTTCATATGAATGTTTGAAATAAACTATTGATAATATTACATGGGTTTACCACACTAAGCGTTGACTAGGTGGTAACTTTATTCTAAATGGACGTTTCTTCAATATTAAGTTCTCGTATATCTGGTTTATATAAATGTGTTATTTAATGTTTTGTGTTATGTGATGATATGAAAGATAACATATAAAGTATTAGTTATAGCAAAGCGGAATATTAAATAATGAGAAAAATGAAAATAGAACTTAAGCTTGTCACACGAGCAATAATGATAATGAAAAACCTTACAAGCACAAACGGACTTCACTGCTATTAATCATAAGAAAGGAAATGAAACATTATTCATGAACAGAATATGTGTCTTGCAGTGTTGGTCAATTGTCATGGGTTAACTACCACAATAAACGTTTACTAGTAAAGGTTGATATTTATTGCCAATCATATGTTTGAGCTCTTGTTTTATACAAACCTAGTTTAAGACGAATGAAAAGATAATGAATACAATAAAATATGATATGAAAGTCAATCGACCGATAAAAAAATAAATGTGTGTTCATTAAAGGAAGTTAACAATATATTTTCTATATATTATAAAACTAGAAATTATTCAATCAATATCGATTTTGTATGTATATTAGTTGATATGAAATTATGGATGCTGGGGACAGAATGGAAATTGAAACTATTTAATAATTAATTAAAGACTAGCATTCACAATTTTTAAATGATGTTTTCATTTGAGAATAATAATGTTAATGTTTTAAATTCAGGAACAATGATGGTTATTGAGGCATATGGTTATTAAAATATAACAAATGATCTAAGTTTATTGTTATAATGTTTCATATCAAATTTATAGTGTTATGTTTTATATTATGATTAATCAACTGTGAGTAACTTCGAAAAAAAGATAATATACGCAAAAAAAACCTGTGTATTCTTTTTCGTTGTAATGTTTCATATCAAATTTATTGTGTTATGTTTTGTATTATGATTAATCAACTGTAACTTCGTAAATAACTCCGTAAAAAAATAATATAAAACTCGTGTATTCTTTTCCTAAGAAACGTCGACAGGAGGAATATATTATAAAAGCAAAAATTGATGTGACTTTTTGTTTAATACATTTTCCGTCACATCAAAAATTTCAATAAATATATATATTTTTTTGAACGACTGGTTAATTGTTAATTGTTAATTGTTAATATCATCAAGTTAGTAGTTTAAAATCATTTTCAAAAGGTTATTTATTTTTAATTATATTACACGATTTTTTTAATATTATTTGGGAGATAGAGAATGGGTCTAGCATCAAAAAGATTCTCCTGCAGGTTTTCATATACTTTCTGTATCCGGTAATGGCCAATTGTGTGTCTGGATTAAGTAAATCTCAGGCACACATCTCTAGACATAGATCACCACCTCAACTTTTTTACCTTTATTATCACAAAAGTATATTTTATATTTTAAAAATAATATATTTACGGTCTTTATAGTTTTACAGTACCAAAGGCATCACAGAAAAAGTGATTTGGTTGGTTTATTTACCTGGCAAGAAATAAACTCGTGTTCTAATAATTTTTTTTTAAAATAATGGTATTTACGTTGAATTGTTTAACTTGTTTCGTTAAATACTTTAATCCGTCGACTTGTTTAATGAAACAAGTCAATCCACTAATCTGTTTAACATGCAACTTCGAACCATTTAAATCAACACGTTTACAACTTGATTATTACAAGTTAACGTGTTACACGAACAAACATACCATGTACGAGTTACACAGATTCAAATGTATATGGGTTATTGTTTATGTAAATAGGCCCCCGAGCCATGACCGAGTTACACATATTCAAATTTTGTTCGGGTTAAGATTAATCTTTTCAACACAAATTATAATCAAGTCGTTTTCATACTTAACAACTTAGAGCATTCACAGCGAATTTCTTGTGTTTATCTATATAATTACATTAAAAATCACTACATTTTTTTTTCTTTTCAATTAAATAATATTTTTTATACTATTATCATTATTATCCACTTACAACCGCTTTTAAAAACATTAAAAATTTTACAGGGATAAAACAATGATTTTTCAAATATACCTACTTATAACCATTTCATATAATATATGAAACATATTTATATATTTTTAAGAAATCCACTATAAATACTTTTTTTGAAAGGCCAACGAATCTGATATAATTTAATAATTTATAGATCCAGAAAATCATTCTAAATCTAGACGTAGATTCTTAATAAATATGAAATAAATAACATCATTACCTCTCTTATCCTTTATTATTATCCATAATAATCCACTAATTTTCTTACCAACGGACCAATCCACAAAACCCTAAAACACCCACTTCACATTTGTTACCGTTGTGACCCCATTCGCCTATAAATACACACTAAACCCCTGTTTTCTTCTTCCTCCATCTTCACATCACACGTTCAATCCTCTCGCCGGAGTTTTCTAGGGTTCCGGTACAATGTCACCGGCGATACTCTCAGATCTAGCGACGGAGATCATCATTCCGGCATGTGCCGTCATCGGCATCGTGTTTTCGTTGATCCAGTGGGCGTTGGTGTCGAGAGTGAAGCTCACACCCGACCGTAACGCACCCTCTCACAACAACAAGAATGGGTTCAATGAGTCTTTGATTGAAGAAGAGGAAGGTGTTAACGAACATAATGTTGTTGTTAAGTGTGCTGAGATTCAGAATGCTATCTCTGAAGGTTAGATCTATCTGTTGATTACTGTTGTTGTCATTAGTTTTTGTTCTTGAGGTCTTCTTGTTGATAGTGAGTGTTAGTTTAGAACTGAATGGTTTGGCTTTGTTAAGTGCGCGTAACGCTGAATATGTGTGAATCTGAGGCACTTATGTTGTTGTTTGGCGACTGTAATGGCATTAAGGTTTGATAATACATTGGTTTCTACATTTTATTTGTAGATCTGTTGATATATTTTTAAAATTTATTTAAGTTGGTGCATTTGAGGTGATTTAGTTGATCAGTTTTAGTTGATATATCTTTAAATCTATTTAACTTGGTATGGTTTTTGTAAGATTAAGAAATTATTAAACTTTATAACTTATCTAAATCATTTGAACATCAGTCAATCTAGATACTTCATGTATTTGATCAGTAACCATGATATATTGAGAATTATTTGCTTCTTTTGTTTTACCTGTAAACATGGAATTTTGTTGCAGGGTCAAGACATGTTTACGTTAAGAATATGAATCTATTGATTGTAAAAGGTGTTGGTCCTTCTCCATGATAATTTGTATTTTTTGCTGATTTATATTTTGTTTTTGGGTTTATTTCGAAACAACAGGTGCGACATCTTTTTTGTTCACCGAGTATCAATACGTGGGTATCTTCATGGTTGTTTTCGCAATCTTGATCTTTCTTTTTCTGGGTTCTGTTGAGGGATTCAGTACAAAAAGCCAACAATGCACCTATGATATTCACAAAATGTGCAAGCCTGCACTTGCTACTGCTTTGTTTAGCACTGTATCTTTCTTGCTTGGGGCCATTACATCTGTCCTCTCTGGTTTTCTTGGTATGAAAATCGCTACATACGCTAATGCAAGAACGACATTAGAGGCGAGGAAAAGTGTCGGTAAAGCATTTATCACTGCGTTTAGATCTGGTGCTGTAATGGGGTTTCTCCTTGCTGCAAACGGGCTGTTGGTTCTCTACATTACTATTAATCTCTTTAAATTATATTATGGAGATGACTGGGAAGGTCTTTTTGAAGCTATAACTGGTTATGGTCTTGGTGGATCTTCAATGGCTCTGTTTGGAAGAGTTGGTGGTGGCATTTACACTAAAGCCGCTGATGTAGGTGCTGACCTTGTTGGCAAGGTTGAACGGAACATTCCGGAAGATGATCCTAGAAATCCTGCTGTAAGTTACAGTTATACCATTTAGTCGATTGTTCAGTTTTTCTAATACGGAAAATTGTCAAGATAGATAACCAAAGATCCCAAATGTTACATTGTGGGGGAACTTTGGTTGTCTTTCTTGGCAATTTTATGTTTCTTAATTTATTTGAAAGATTGTATTTCTACTAAGTTTATGCTTGTTGGCAGGTTATTGCGGATAATGTTGGGGATAATGTTGGTGACATTGCGGGAATGGGATCTGATCTTTTCGGCTCTTATGCTGAGTCATCATGTGCTGCACTTGTGGTTGCTTCAATTTCTTCATTTGGAATCAACCATGAGTTCACTGCAATGTGCTACCCATTGCTTGTGAGCTCAATTGGAATTCTTGTTTGCTTGATAACCACACTTTTTGCCACTGATTTCTATGAAATTAAAGCCGTCAAAGATATCGAGCCATCGCTTAAGAATCAGCTTATAATTTCTACCGTCCTTATGACCATTGGAGTTGCGGTCGTTAGTTTTATTGCACTGCCATCATCTTTTACCATTTTCAACTTTGGTGTGCAGAAAGTTGTACATAACTGGTAAAGAATTTTTTTCCTTCTGAAAAATTTAATTAAATTCCTTCAAGGGTTTGTTGCAATCTTTTTCATATTTAATACTAAAAATCTGTTTTTCAGGCAACTTTTCTTGTGCGTGTGTGTTGGTCTTTGGGCTGGACTTATCATTGGTTTTGTGACCGAGTACTACACCAGCAATGCATATAGGTGTGTACTGTTATTGCTAACATGTCATTTTTATCCAGATAGATCCAGAAGGACCAAAATTAATTTGTTGCTTTTGCAGCCCGGTGCAAGATGTTGCTGATTCGTGTAGGACCGGAGCTGCAACAAATGTTATTTTTGGGCTGGCCTTGGGTTACAAATCTGTTATTATTCCCATCTTTGCAATAGCAGTCAGCATTTTTGTTAGCTTTAGCTTTGCAGCCATGTATGGCATTGCAGTTGCTGCACTTGGAATGCTGAGCACCATTGCCACTGGTCTAGCTATAGACGCCTATGGTCCAATCAGTGACAATGCTGGCGGCATTGCAGAGATGGCGGGCATGAGCCATAGGATTCGTGAGAGGACCGATGCACTTGATGCTGCCGGAAACACCACTGCCGCCATTGGAAAGGTGATTCTTTATTTTATTTTTTGGTATAGCTTGTACATTGGTCTGCAAGTATTCAAACGGGTGTAAGGCCACGCAAAATATCAAAGCCAATATCAATTTTCAAAAACTTGCTGGATGATGAGTATGCCTTTAAATTTTCAAAAAGATGTAAATACCCTTGATGAGGTGTCAACACGTTATAGATTTAAAGACATCTTGTTAAGTAAAAAAACAAGGCTTTTTACGTCCACTTGTCCTCTACCCCCAAAAAACACTTTTTTATTGGGTTAGGGGTATTTTTGTTATTATTGAAAAGTTCATAATAAGGCCACCCTAATACTAAATTAACATTACAAGCAAAAAATGATGAAAATGCTCTCAAAAGTTCAAAAGAACAACATGTGAATCCTTTGATGAGGTTTCATGGTGCTAAAGTCTCTGGTAAAACACGATACTTGGTGCCCTGAATTGTTGTTTTGAAATTTGGGTGGCTGTTAACTTTTCCAATGTTTCATGTTTGTGACCTTACTATGTATACATCACCACTATCATTATAGGAAGTACTTGCAATTACATTTAAATGTCTTTCGTTGCATTCACAGGGATTTGCTATTGGCTCAGCTGCCTTGGTTTCACTGGCCCTATTTGGTGCATTTGTGAGCCGTGCAGGGATTCAAGCAGTTGATGTTTTGACACCAAAAGTGTTCATTGGTCTAATTGTTGGTGCCATGCTTCCATACTGGTTTTCAGCCATGACAATGAAAAGCGTAGGTAGTGCTGCCTTGAAAATGGTGGAGGAAGTCCGGCGCCAGTTCAACACCATCCCTGGTTTAATGGAGGGCGTCGCCAAACCAGATTACGCTACCTGTGTTAAAATCTCCACTGATGCATCTATTAAGGAGATGATTCCACCTGGTGCTCTTGTCATGCTGACTCCTCTTATTGTTGGAACCTTTTTTGGAGTCGAGACCCTTTCGGGTGTTCTTGCTGGTTCTCTAGTTTCTGGTGTCCAGGTAAGTGTTTTAAGTTGTTAACTTTATTCATTTAAGATATTACCAACTTACTGAAACCAGTTTACAAGCCACCAATTTTTGTCAAAAACATGCTGAAAGACAAAAAATGCTCTTAAAGAACCAGACTTAGGTAGTTAGGTGGCCTTATTTTAAACCCTATTGGTTGATTGATTTTGTGTTTGATAAATTTAAACCTTCTCGTTCATTGGTTATCAGGTGGCGATTTCTGCATCAAACACCGGTGGTGCATGGGACAATGCCAAGAAGTACATTGAGGTGATTAATAATTTAAAGTTAGTGAAACTATTTTTTATGTCCTGCTGCAAACAAAGCTAAACTTTTTGTTGGAATCTTGTTCAGGCTGGTGCTTCAGAGCATGCAAGGACCCTCGGACCAAAAGGGTCTGAGCCACACAAGGCTGCTGTGATAGGTGACACCATCGGCGACCCACTGAAGGACACCTCGGGTCCATCTCTCAACATTCTGATCAAGCTCATGGCTGTTGAGTCGCTTGTGTTTGCGCCCTTCTTTGCTGCTCATGGCGGTTTGCTTTTCAAGCTTTAAGGGTGACTGTTTGTCTTTTGTAGCAGTGTATGACTGTATGTCTTAGATCCTCACCCATTTTGCTCTCTGTTTTAGGGGTAGTTGAGTAGTATTTTTGAAGGGAATGGTGATGAATGTGATTTGACTATGAGAAGAGAGTTTAGTTTCAAGAATGTTGTGTGAGTTTTCTTGATACTGTTTATTTAATGGCAGTTAGTTTGTAGTTTGTTTTCTGAAGTAATTTCTTAATCTTGTGATTCATGATATATGTCTTTTTGTACTAGTATTTCATGGCATATAGATAAGCTCTTAAGTCCATCTAGTAGACGTCTTTGGTTTGAATTCCGTCATTTGCCTTTAACCCCTTAAAAAACTGTTGATTACTTGATCTTATTGATTAGAATCGTTCTTACTCTTAAAAAATGATAATGTACCACATGACTTTCATCAAGACTAATCAATTATTTAAAGGTTAAAAAAAGTTTTTTAATTTGATTTTGGTTCTACTGAATTCAAGGTGAAATGATGATGATTTTACCAATGTGGCTTGGCTTTTTAAGTTAAAACGTTTAAATAAAAAATCTATATAAACTTCAAGATACTTCAAATATATTTAAAATTGTTTTATTGGGAAGAGCAAGTTTGTTATATAAATCACATGACTTTCAACAAGACTTATCAATTATTTAAAGGTTAAGAAAAGTCTTTTAATTTGATTTCGTTTCTATTGAATTCAAGGTAAAATGATGATGATTTTACCAATGTGGCTTAGCTTTGAAGTTAAAACGTTTAAATAAAAATCTATATAAACTTCAAGATACTTCAAATATATTAAAAAATAATTTATTTGGAAGAGCAAGTTTGTTATATAAATCACAATCAACCTTCACCATCACGACAACAGTAGCCCGCTTACACCGTCACCTCTTTTCCTTCATTTTTAGTTCAAAGTTGATTTCATATCATTTTATGTTTAGACTATGTTAATTTTGTTAGATTTTACATTAGCAACAACAAATCGATAAATGTAAAACGACGCGAAAAAAATAACAAGTACTATTTTTATGTAGATAAAACAAATCTTGATGATAAAATGATGTACTCTCAAGTCATATGTTTATGGGTTTAAATATTACAAGGTGCATGTATGGTGATTTTGATAGTAAATAGTTGTAGAGTGGAAAATATGTTCGATGATAAAAATAAAAATAAAACACTAGCAAAATGACATTTATACCATAAACCTGACTAGTAGGTTGTCGAAGAGCTTAAAACTTGTGACGTATACTAAGCAAGTTATACAAACTTACAATTTTAATAGATAGATGACCAACCTCGTTGGTCACGAGAAGAAATCCAATAAAAATGTATGAAAAGTTTTATTATGGTTTGTCATGACTAATGAGACACATTCACAAGCATAACTAAAAGGATTTTGAGGTTTGTTTACCACCTGCTCGACAAACCTTTTTATCAAGAATATTCAACGTAATTGCTTTCTTGTATTCTGACTTTCAAATTATCATCGGTCAAGTTTAGTTAACTTGTCATTAGAATTAAAAAAAGGCTTTTACAATTCAATCAGCAACGTGTAGTGTGTTAAGCATATCAGATATGAAAAGAAATTGAATGAACAAATCTATTTAGTTACCAATCTAAGTTTGTTGATCTAAGTATTAATTAACCAATTAAAAATTTATTAGCCAACTTACATGGTTTATGTATTACACATGATATCAACAATTTCAATAGCAAAAAGAATATGGTTATACCTAAAAGTCTTCAACAATAAATCATCAAAACCAAAACAATGGGTTGGATGGACCGATAACTAAAAAATCCGTTCGGTTATGTGTAGTTGAGCAACTTTCATTCAAATCAACCGACTGTTAATGGACCGAGAACAAACTATATGGTTGGACCATATATTATTTTTTTTTGTCTTTTTAAAACATTGTTTAAACAGCTATTTGTTACTTTAAACTTCATATTTATTTACTTTAACTTTTTAAAATTTATTAATATTATAAATCCCACAAAAATAAAGTGTTTTTATATTTCATTATAAATACATTATGTATATTTATATGTTTACTAGCTATAGTAAACCGGTGTGTTACACGGGTTAAATAAATAAAGTTTTAATATAATATAATTTATTAATTATAAAATGATATTTCTAAGATATAATATGACTAAATTTATATATGAAAATGACTATAAGTAATAAAACAATTATATTAACTTTTTAAAATTTGTTTTTATTTTTTTCTTAATTAGAAATAACATTAATGTATAGATCTCTTTCTTAATTTATTAAATTAAAAAAATATTAAGTAATATTATTAGTAATTAAGGTAATTATTTAGTAAGAGAGAGGGATGAAAAAAATTTATAAGAATATATTTTATTTTATTTATACTTTTGTGGTGTTAATACGTATCATTTCAATATACTTTTTATTAGATAAGAATGTTAGAATATATTTTAAATCATTTATAACATAATCTGAATTTAAATCTAATCCATCAAACCCGTAGTAAAACAACGAATCAGTAAGACGTATGGTCCGACATGCAAACCAGTTTAAAAACATAACAATAAACGTAACGTTAATGATCTATTGGTCTAATGATCAAAAGGAAGACAGAAGATTTTGTCTTTAAAGTTCAAATATTAATAATATCAAATAACTACTAACTTAATAATACTAATGACTAACCATTAAAACTATCATTAAATACAAACAATAGAAGCAAGAAACACTCAATACTAGCAAAAAGTATAAAGGAAGACGAAAACCATAGTGAAGGATCAAGAGGATCATCATCAATTTCCCCGTCATCAAAAAGCAACAAATTTGGGGCAATTCGATAAAGACAACTCTAAATCCATCGTTTAATACCCCATCATTCAATCCATCCTATCTTCATCTTCAATATTTCATCTCAAAGTTTCCTCAATAATCACAGGTCACTTTCCCCTTTTTCTTTCTCGTTTTGCATTGGATCATACAATCAAATTTAACACCTTCAATCTTCCGATCATCGATCAGTTGATGGGATTTTGTTATCGACTCATTTCCATCAGAAAAGATTGATTCATTGATCTCTAGACGTTGAAAGACTCATGGGTAGCGCATCATCCACTCTAACTCAATACGATATCGAAGATGTTCAAGAACACTGTAACAATCTTTGTAAGTCTATCTTTATTCTTTAATTCTTTTCACAGAAACATACCCACTTCTTGATTTACATCAATTTACGTTATGCTTGTTTAAATTCAGTTTCTCAGCAAGAAATAGTTTCTTTGTACAAAAGATTTTGCCAGCTTGATCGTACTTCGAAGGGTTTTATCTCCGCTGATGAGTTTCTATCAGTACCTGAGTTTGCAATGAATCCTTTGTCTCAGGTATGATGTTTTTTACTTTAGGTTTGTTGAATTTATTGAGATGCATATAAGGTGTTTGATGAAATGCCTGTTTTTGTTTTTAAGTTTTTTTAATTTTTAATTTTTTTAATTTATTTTAAACAGAGATTGCTTAAGATGGTGGATGGTTTGAACTTTAAAGATTTTGTGGTATTCTTGTCGGCTTTTAATCCTAAAGCAAGCATGCCCCAGAAGATCGAACGTAAGTTTCACACCCTGTTTTGATCTTACGAGTTATGATCATACGAAGTACGATCATTAGGTATATGATCTTGTTCTTTGGTTTTTCATAGTACTTATATGTGTATGTAGAGTTATTTCGAAAGAAAAGTTCACAGGTCCGATGGGCGTATTAGAACTTTAATCTGTTTCGTATTCTGATGGTTAAGGAAGCTTTATAATTTGTTATTTCTGTCGCGTGCTAGTGACTAGTTTTGCTTAAAGTTCTTAATTAAATTTGTAACTCTTTGTTGATTTCAGTTATCTTCAAAGTATACGACTCGGATTATAATGGTAAGGTGACTTTCAAAGACATTGTGGAGGTGCTGCGGGATTTGAGTGGCGCGTTCATGCCAGATAAGCAAATAGAGGCATGATATTAAAACCTTTTTGGCAAATAAGATTTTCGGTTTATGTTCTTGAAAGAATTATGGTCACTTTGTGAGATGTTATGCGAAGTTCATATTAAAATTTGCAGGAAGTTTTGATCAAAGTCATGCAGGAAGCTGGCTACAGTAAAGATTCTTCTTTGTTGTTGGATGATTTTGTTAAGGTTTGATTCACGACAATTTATTATTGTTTTTCGAAATCATAGAGCTTTAATTTAACTTCTGAATGATTGTTCTTTTAAATTTGTTCTAGATTCTTGACCACCCTGGATTGAAGATGGAGGTTGAAGTTCCTGTTGACTAGATGAAGATTTAGACCACAAAACCAACATGTTCAACATCTGTTTCTGCAAGATTACACTTGTTTACGACTGTTTTCATTGCCACAGAAGTTGCTGCAGTTATGAATAAGGAGAAACCATGTGCATATATAAGATTGGGAATGTGTATAATTGATGAACTCCTGGATTTCAATGTAAATTGGTGTTAATTAAATCGAATGTTTTGTGGTATCTCCTTATGTTATGAGTTTCTCTGTTTGGTCTTTTGATCATAGTACTTTGGTCCTTCTCCTCTCAAATACTGTTATACAACACATAACACAAACACAAAACAAACATGCCTAGCATAGATTACACTCAACGGTAGGGTTTGCGGAGGGTAGATGAGTCTGCTCCCAAGAACAACATATATACTAATGATTGAGTTCTCTTAGATCAAAATAAGGTTTGAAACTTATGTTTAATCTTCAGGGGTGTGTTTTCTTCAGGATTAAAAACTGACGAGAATATTATTACAGAACTTGATCACTATTTAGCTGAATCCATTAGAAGAAACTTTCTTTTTATTAGCTACACCTAGAAATTTTCTAGGCGAAATTTTACCTTGGACAAGGCTAGAGCCGACAACCTTTGTGTAGGAAACTTAATCGACACAAACCCTTACAGAACTAGCGAAGAGAGCATACTTAAGTTCTTAACTTGATAATCATCTTCATCTACTCTAACAGGCATTTCACTAGCGTTAACATCCAAATTAAAGGATTTAAGCTTCGAAAAGCCACGCTCTCTAGGCAGCTTCTTTCATCTTGTTTCCTTGTAGCTTTTCTTAACTTTAATAACCTCAGGATCACAGGACCTTTATACTTGTTTATTTCCACATGACTATCATTAGCACAAGAATTTATATGTAGATGAACATACTTCGACCTATCAACATCGACGAAATGGGATCAATGTTCATTTCTATGGTCAGCCATATAAGCTCACTCAAGAACAGCTTTATTAATAATCCCATTTTAAACTTTAATTGCCTTGCAGTGAGGTTCAGTCCAGATAAATTCTGTTGGAATCAATAGCAGCTCATAAAGGTTGAAGATTATGGCATAAACATGACATTCTTTAGGTTCCCCGTTTTGATACGTGTGTGTTATATTATAAGTATGGTTATGAGTAAAGGAAAAAGAATTTATGGGGATTGTACCGTAATACTCCATATTTGAAAAAATACAATACAACCCTCATAATTTCTTTAATATTTTTAAAAGTGATTGTAAATAGTAAATATAATGATACAAACATAAAAAAAATTATTTAACTAAAAGAGAATAAAAAATAGTGTTTTTAATGTAAATATGAATGAGGACCTTTGGGGGTGTAACCGAAGTCAGAGACCAACTCAAAGATATTTAAAAAGTCCATCTTATCTAAGTCAAGCAAAAGTTCAAGCCACTCATGTATGCTTCCAGGCTGAACTCAACTATAAAAAAAAGTCAGGTCTAAAGCTCCCGGGTCTTACACAAACAAGCCTGTATATGAACGTTTGCAACTTTACATAACTAATTCCACAAAAGCTTTAGTGCAGTTACATATTAGCATACACGTGAAATAAATCATGATAAACGAGTGGAGAAGCCAGTAGTTCACAATAACATTAGCTCTAGTTTATCATACAACAAAAATCACCATGATGTTTAAACTATCCGTATCAAGTTCAAAGATCCTCTGTATCATAATGTATGATTGGGTCATTAGCTCACAGTAAGCATGTCTTGAACCCCTTTTCTAGTTCCTGGGCATCTAAATTCTTCCCTATGAACACAATCTTGTTTACCCTGGGCTCATCAGGATTCCAAGGCCGATCCGGTGACCCTTGAAATATGTCGTGTACTCCCTGTTTACATTTGCGCATTTATTTATCATATTATTATTAACATGTGAAAGTTAACAGAAAAATAATAATCTAAAGTTTAGTTTTAAGTAAACCAAATTTAGATATTAATGACATCTTTAATATGTGAGAATCACCTGAAAGACAAATCTCTCATCCATCCCTTCAATAGATAAAAGCCCCTTCATGCGGTATATATCCTCGCTTCTATCCATTAACAATGTGCCGAGCCAGAAGTTAGCCTGCGTAAAGCAACACTCAATAGTAAATCCAAGTGAAATGAAATATTTAGAATACATTTATAGAACAAAATAGGGTAACTTGTATGACAAATCCACACAACCAACCTTTTCAAGATCTAAACTCCCCTCACAAACTATGCTGACAGAAGAAACCCCAGGGTCATGGATATGATCATGATGTTCTGAACAAGAAAAAGAATTAGTCATTATTAGACCAACAACAAATATGCATAAATGTGTACAATAAGTTTTGAGTTACCATGTTTGTGGTCATGGTCATGATGGTGGTGATCATGATCATGACAATTTTCATGGTCATGATCATGCTCATGGTCATGATGGTGATTGTGCTCATCTTCCTTTAAGGCTTCATCCTCAATAGCAGCATCAATTCTAGTAAATAAATAACCTTGTCAGATTCACCAATTACCTCAATGAAATGCAAACTACAACCATGAAGAGAGAAATCACCTTTCTAAATCAAAGCCTCCTATCCCAAGAACATAATCTAAATCCACTTTTCCAAATTTAGTACGTTTTAGTTCAGCCATGCGGTTTATGCCCTGTATTTAAGATAGAAGATTAGCATGATTAACAATTCAATACAAAAGGTTAGATTCAACTAACTGATTAAGCAACCAGGCACCTTTATCCGCTGAACCAAAGCAGTGATCTCTCTATCTCCAACAAGATCAGTCTAAAAAACATCAAAAAAGCTTTGATCAATTTACAGATAACCATGCTACATTGCTACCACAATACTGTTATACTGTAAAATTTATTTTGAACCAAACTACAAAAAAAAAGTAATAACTAATAATTGTAACTGAAAGGCAACTAACAATTACCTTATTTACTATAATACGATCAGCGTAAGCAATTTGCTCTACAGCCTCATTGACAACTCCTTTTGGCTTAACATCATCCAAATGAATATTAGCATGCTTTGCATCTACTAAAGTGACAACACCATCCAGCTTAACATCATTAAATATTTGATCCTCGGCATAAAATGTCTGTATAATTGGTGCTGGGTTTGCCAGACCTGCACAATGATAAAGATTATGTTTACATGCGTAATTTAAAGATAAAGAACCCGACAAGCTCACAATTACATAAATCTAGAATCAAGATGAATTACTCTTTCTTACCTGTAGTCTCTATGACAATATGATCAAATTTTCCTTTCTTTTTATTCACCAACTCTCCTATCATTCTAACAAGATCACCCCTGACCGTACAGCACAGACAACCATTATTAAGCATGACAATGTCCTCCACTCCAGCCGCTTTTGCAGCAACTAATGAACCATCAATGTCCACTTCCCCATACTGCAAATGCAATACAAACAACAAATCACATCCTAATACAAACCACTAGAACTTTAAACAAAACCACAAGATATGTAATCAACAGTGGCGTAACCAAGGGGATCTGAGGGACGAGGGATCTACTAGTACTGACCCTGGTCACCGCTCGTCCAAATTTTGTTATAAAATTTAAAGATTTTTATTTTCTTAAAAAAGCATGAGTTTAACCCCTTAATTGTAGTCAGTAATAAGAAACCTTATGATGATCCCAACCAAAAAGATGCAAACTATCAAACAATTATTAAAATAAAACTAAATAGCTAACTGAAATTTGCATAATTCACCACAATTTGTAGATAATACTCTATGAAACCGACAGAGAACATAATATTACCTCATTCTCAATAACTGCAATCCGTTTGCCATGATCAGCTGTAAGTATGTGGTTCAATAACGTCGTCTGCTCAAATAACACAAACAAATAACCATCAGCCAACATCTCAACTTCTTAACCTAACTTGCAAAACAAGAAATTCATAACATTACAACCTCATCTCACTAATCGATACACTACACTATCATCAACATCATGCAAACTATTCGTAACAGAGAGAAATAACAACCTTGCCGGAGCCTAAGAATCCGGTGATGATCGTCGCCGGAATCCGATTATCCGGCGGAATCTTCGTCAACACATCAGACTCCTCCTGCTGCGTCGGCGTCGCCGTCGCGGCAGCGGATAAGTTGCGTGAGAATCGCTTCCGTGAGGTCAAACTGACGCCGGAGAGCGGTGTATTGATGGAACATGAGGCTGTTGTAAACCGTCGACGGTGAAGAGTGGTGGTTCCGCACAGGCGAGCGAAATTGGTGCCGGAGAGTGAGGATTTCTGAAGCTTGACGATTCCGACGACGGTGGTGGTCAAATTGATTGACGCCGATGACATCGCTGCCGTTGTGGTGGTGGAAATCGGATGCAAAATGGTTTGTTGAGGTGTTGTTGACTCTAGGGTTTATGACGGATTGACGGATAGGGTACAAAGGAATTATCCTGTAACATTGTTGTTTTGTTTTTGGATATTTTTCTTGTTTTCTCAGATATTTTGGTGTGATTTTAATTATTTAATATGGTATACAAGTAAGACTATAAAAAAAACACATTATATTATATGAAATGGTTTTAAGTGGTTGTGAGTGAAAAAGAGAGAAAATTTTATTGTGGATTGATATATTTAAATAATCATTGTTTAATCTGTATAAATTTTTTAATATTTTTTAAAGTGGTTGTGAGTGGAGGAGAGTAAAAAAATAATGATAAAGGTATAAAAGTATTATTTAATTGAAAATTAGAGAAAAAATATAATAATTTTTAGTGTAATTATATGGATAAAGATAAAAAACCTACTGTGAATGCTCTAACTGGTGGTTTCTTCTGCACTATGCATGCGAGAGTTTGGTTACTTTCTCTTATTTTATGTGGCATGAATTTGTTTGTTTTCAGCGCGGTTCATTAGAAATCATAAAAGCGAATACTGATATCGGTTCCGCTGATATTAATACCGACGACATTTGATTAGCTTGCCTTTCTTGTCAGACTTTTTGTGGCAAATGCATGACATCTTAGAAACTTTTGTGGCAAATGTGTGAAATATTGAGAGTTTGTGGCAATTGTTTGAAATGTTGGAAGTGTCCCGTAGACACCGACGTTTGTGAATTATATATATATATAATAATTCTTGTTATATTATTGCTTACAACTAACCTCGCTATTGATAACTTGTTTAGCTTATCAAATGTACTTTGTATAGGTGTTACGTAACCTATAATGTTATAATGAAAGTGTGTTTGATATGCTGTGATTAGTGTCCTCGTGTGGGATGGAAATGCCGTTAGGTGATGAAGAGAATGAAGATAAAGGCTGTTACACCTTTACGGGATGGAAATCAGTTGTGTCACCTATAGGGTTGCGGAAACACCATGCGCTACTTAAGGATGTGAGATGTGGGACATAAACGGAAAACACGTGTAATAAAATTGGTCATTATCCATGTTCATTGTGTGTTCACCAAACATGTTATAAATATGGACATGAACGGAAAACACAAAAGATAACAAGCTTTTAACCTCCTTTCACAAAGTTCTCAAAGTTTAAATCTAGTTTTCACTAGTTTCCGTCTATTAACCCTCTTAAATGCCACTTCTAATCCCATACATACCATCTAAATATCTAATTGAAAGGAATCATGGAAGAAATGCAATCAAACAGAAAAGAAGTTTGATTTTGAAATTGTGAAAAACCACTAGCTTGTATCTGGGATGTTTGATTAAATCTGATACATGATTTGTGCATTAATCACTCACTGTGTATTATACAGTTAATGATTAGGTTTGAAGCCTGTAAAGAAACACTCCAACAATCTTCACAAGAAAACAAACCAATTTATGGTTTCATTTGAAAGATAAGAGAAATAACATCAGACTACTGCATCTACACTTAACATTATCTTACACAAGGAGTTAGATCAAGTCAATTCAACAACTAAATCACATTTCCCAGCACTAGTAACAAAAAAAGAACAAATTATTTAAAAAATCCACAATAACAACACCACTAGAACTAACAGCATAATTACAAAGTTGGAACTGCAAAGAAAAATAGCATCCACTCAACTGGATGCAACATTACAATATGGTCACCTCTGGGTGGGTTGTTCAGACCCTGAACCAGCAGTGGGCGGTGTAGCTGGTACTGTGCTTGTGGACCCGTTTTCAGACGGTGGCGGCAACCCCCATCTGCCATCAGATTCAAGTGGCTCCAAAACATGAACGGTTCCATCAGAAAGCCCCAATGCAAATTGGTTCGGTTCTTGTGGATGAGCAGCAATCACCATCGGGTGCACATGCAGGTTAGTACTGTTAAGAAACGCGAATTATTGTCAAGGATCAAAAACAAGATTTGTTTTTTGAAAATATAAAAAAAATATTATATTTTGGTTATTTTACCTTGTAAGATATGCATAGGGATTGATCTTACATCGAAGGCGAAGGTGAGGAGCGGTAAAGACACAAATGGTTGCATCAAAGAAACTTGCATATATCAGCTGACTATCGCATGAAAATGTTGCATGCGATATCGGGGCTGAATTTTCTCGTTGAACCCACTAAAAAAGAACATAACGGTTCATATATACAGCATTGTCGATTTACCACATTGTCACACTTAACATAAAGGGTTTTCTATAATACTAATATATTCTTCCGCTTTAGTAGTTGTTCCCCTTTTTGTACATTTGAATCATTAAAAGATGTTTTTTTCCTTTGTGTCATTTGGGTCATTATAGATTTCATGTAGAAGATCTTATCCCTTATGGATCATCATTAAAATACCCTATAATGAACATAAAACCATCTTAAATGACTCATATAGTACAAAAAAGCACAATGACTTAACAGGAGAAAAGTGAAAGTTCATAGGTACTTTATGCAAAAGACCATGTCATATATTACAAAGAACAAGAACTGAAACACTACCTGATTTACGCAGTCTAGTTTTGTTGTTTCATAAATAGCGAGTTGGGTCTCATGAACAACAAGAAAATGGATCTGATCCTGATGAAACTGCACACGAGTGTCGGATTGTGGTGATGGTGTTCTTCCTGGTGGGAGTTGAACGTACCGCGATCTCTGTTTTTCCCATCCATCAGAACTCCATACACAAATCTAAGTAATAAAACATACGAACCATTAATATACATGAGTTTAATCAATCTATAGTGAAAAGAAAAAACTGAGTGGGTCTGTATAAAGATTCAAAAAGAAAGAATCTTTCATGATCTTCACTAACAATCCATAATAAGTCCAAACACAAATCTAATTAACGAACTTAAAAAAAAACTTTTTAACTTGCACAAGTTTAAAGATTATCAATATATCTTGTCAGGGTTTCATAAATAGTCGAAAAGATGAATCTTTCACGATCTTTACTAACCTGAGCATCAGCACCAGATGAAACTAGGACATTTAGAGCATGAGAAAAGGCGAGGCCTGTGATTCTTTTAGAGTGGCCTTTAAGCTTGCTTTTAACCTTCATAACAAAATTGATATTTGCTATATAAATCGAATATTTAGGGTTAAAGTTCAACAGGAAACATGCACAAAGCCTTTATATCCAACAGCTAACTCAACTAGAAGTTCTTTTTTCCAACATAAAGTTATTAAAAAAATATGTGCTTTATCTACCTCATCAATACGAACGTTATAAATCTGGATTGTCGAGTCATCCATGCCAATTGCTATAATATTATTGTCTTGAGGGTGGAAAGCAAGAAATGTTGCTGCAGGTGGCGGTGGCATAAACGTTGTCATCGTCTACAATTGTCCATAACTTTACTCCATTAGTCAAATCACGTGACTCCAAAAGTCAAAGTTTAAGACAACAATTGCTCTGTTTGACATCAAAAGTCAAAGGTGTAAGGTTTGATTACCTTGAATGTCATCATATTGAACAAAGATATTTTTCCTCCAGATGCAGACATAACATAAGAATCATTTTTAGACAAAGCAAAGCAGGCAACAGATTCTTCGGGGTTGGTCTCCGCCACATCATTAGTCATCAAAATCCCACTTGAAGGTTGCCATAATTGTGGCGGAACGCCAGCTGTCGCCTGCAGTACAGATTACTACATCATGAAATTATTTCACCACAAAGTTTCAGTTTAAATATTTATTTTTATCAGTAAATCAGTTTTCACCTTGCCACTTGAATTCCGCTCGTTACGCTGCCATTTCCATAGCAAATGAATAGCATTCGATGCTAATGCTAGAATGGCATTTCCTGAATTAGTATATATCAATCTTGATATCTGTATGATCAACAAATATCCCATTAATTTCTACACTTATAAAAAGTTATGTCATAATAATATAATATATTTACACCTTTGTAACTCTCATGTTCTCAGGGAGCTTTAATGACCGGCATTGAGATGCTTCATTGATCTCCGTTAGTTTCCAAATCTTTGATTTGTCACTAGATTCTTCCCCGATCCTAGGTTTCCCATCTGGCAAGCTTTTGGCATCCCCGTTCTACATTCACAATAATCACTAAACTAACACTATAAAGTATGAATAACTAGGCGAAGTCAAACACGAGCACTAACCACTGCAGAGATGGATCCAACGGGTGCAACTGCAACCCTTTCTGCTAATGCAGCATTGCTAGCAGCAGCAGCAGATAACGCGTTTATGGTAGACTGCAATTTAGGCTAACATCATAAGGGGATGTAATAATATAACATAAAACAAGAAAATTATGATCATATATTAGTCTTAAATACTACCTTTGCAGCCTCAGGAGTTCTTGCAGCAGAACCGTCCAAAGAAAGATTCTCAAAAGTTCGAAGTAACCGAAGTCCGTCGGAATTTGCCAAAATTTTGATACCATTGTCATTAGTAGAAACAGCCAAAAGAGCACCATCTTTATTAAATCGGATTCGCGGGCTTGCCTGATTGGAATGTGATTAAGAACAATATTGGGTTGGTCAAGAATGAGTTATATAAACCTTTTTTTGTGTTTTTAGTATGAAATGAAGGTGTTACCGCAAGACCTCCATCAGCATCAACACTAGTCAAAATCTGAACATTATCCATATCCCAATATTTAACTGCAAAATCATCGCCAGCTGCCAAGAAACGGTTTTTTGTTATATCAAACTGCACAACACCTAGAGATCGTTTACGGAAACCAATATACGTTCTTTTTACAGCCCCTTCACTTTCATTCCACTCTACAATGTGTGATTCCCCGTCTTTGCTCGTCCCACATGAAAAGAGCCTGAAATTATAGCAGAAAAATGACTCAAAAATCAACCCTAAAAGGCTAAAAAAGTCAACTTTATGAATAGCAGAAATGCATCGGTCAACAACCTTGTTCCATCAGCACTGTATGCCATTGTTGTGCACCACTTACCAGGAGCCTCATAATCAACTCTTGACCCCAGGTTATCGTATAACCATGCTTTTATCTTCCCATCAAGGGCCGTTGAAAATATAAACTGAAAAAAAAAATAGTTTTGGACCCCCTCAAAAAAACAATGTGTAATTAAAGATCAAGTTACCTGAATATTCTCTTTATAGTGAGGGCATACAGAATAAACAGGTGCTTCATGGCCTTCAAAAGTATACTTCTTTACACCAGTTGATGCATCCCAAACCTATGTCATCACTCATCAGAGACAGGAAAATCTTGATTGTCGTAATTAGATATCGCTGTTTATAAATTGACCAAATTATGATATACAGAAACAAACCTTGATGGTTTTGTCATCCCCACAAGTTATCACACATAGCTGTTTGTTTGGATGAGAGAATGCAAGATCATTTACTCCACCAACATGAGCATCAATCTTTAAAACAGAACATGTCATATAATCATTTTACACACATTTTCTGTAAATTTTAGCAGTAAGCAGAAAGAAACCAAGTGTACCTCTATATTTTGTCTCACATCGTCACCTCCGTGATATGAATATATTTGTACAATGTGCCTTGAATATGCAACTCCTGCTCATGTGATAAGAAATTAGAAGAGTTTGATTATATAGATCAGTTTATCATACATTAAGGTAGCAGGGCTTACCGAACAAAGAACCATCTGGACTCCAGATTACACGGTTCACTGAGACGCCAGGATCTTTTACTAAAGCAGCCTGCATCATGTAAACCAATTATGACTTTAATAAGTAATTATGTATTATCGCGTTTTCAAGTCGCAGATAATCAGCATCCATTGTAAAACAGATTTATAACCCGTATGGTTATTTAGGGGTCATTTTTAGAAATTAATCTTTGAATAATCAATAATTATTAAACACCGTTTCCTTACAATTAATTATCTGACTCTAATAATTTCATGTCACATAATCACTTTCATAACGGAATGTCAAACACCCTCGTACTTTGCCTAGTTAGAGACTTAGAGATCTTTACATACCTGAAAAGCCACTGAGCATGCACTAAGATTCCAAACTTTGAAGTTTTTAAGAACCAATCTTTCGCGTGACCCAACTTCCCACAATCCTATGTCGCCCACATTCGTTCCAACTGATACAACATTACATTTGTGCCAAAAGTCAGTACCAAAAGTTCAAGGCATGTAAAAAAGTTATAAGAAGACACAATAAATAACTATGTATCACCTAAAAGTAACGTTTGTTGAATTGGATGAAAGTCCATGCTCATAGGAGAAGAACCCTGGTTTAATGTGCGTGCAACGGTTTTTGGCAATTCATCGGGTACATTAAAAGCTTGATTATGACCAGAATGCCCCGGGAATGACACAGGCAACGCATTAACTGGCACATGTGCCTGTTTTTCAGCAAGAAATCCATCAACATTAGCCTCTAACAAGAGAAATGTTCTTCCAACTTACAACAATAAAATGAAAATATATGAAATAGATAACCTCATCTGTTATCCCCATGAGCCTTGTTCTTTTGTTCATGTGATCAGAATCTGCAGACGGGTAATCCAGTGAAGGATTTGTTGGAGTTCTTGGATGCTTCAAAGCAGCTGCAGATGGATCAAACAGGCAAACGGGTCAACAGGTCAATGGAAAGTGTTTAACGGGTCAATGAGTAAAGAATCATTTACATTACCTGAAATAGATGGACTACCAAGACCAATTGCACTACCAGAAACCGTTGGATGAGATACAGATGGCGGATTAGACATCCAACCAGCAAGTGGAGTTGGTACCGGAGCCGGTGCAGGTTGAAATGGCTGCATGTAATATGTATAGAATCAAAAGCAAATTACAAGGATAAAACTAAAAAAGAGAAAACAAAATATGATGAAAAATTAGTGCAAATACAGATTACAGACCCCATGTGCACCCAAAGGAGGAAAGCCGCCGGATTTAGGTAATGATCCAAGAAGCGGATTACCAGCAGGTGATGGAGCGCGTGCACCATTTGGTTGACCACACGAATGGTCGACAAATAACGTTTTGATATCTGGATTTGGCCTAGGATTTTTACAAAGTTGGTGTTGCCAGTTCAAGCTGTGAAATAATAATAATAACAAATAACTGACATTAACTACCATTGTAAGATGTATAAAACGGAGTACAAGAATACTCTGATAGTTTTAAGGTTTACCTTTGGTTTATGAGAGTCCTTAATCTTGAATTCTTAAGGCTTGGAAACTGCAATTTGTCACGAAACAGGGGATTTGCTTCGATTAACTTCTTAAGTTCAACCAACATTATAGTTCGAGCCGATTTAGTATCACCATATTTGGATAATTGTTCATTCTCCCTAAAATGTAAATGAAATTACACAAATTATAAAGAATGAAAGACATTATTAACAACTACAAAGAGAATATTACAACATTGCAAATCAAAGAATGCTAGCATTTTTAGTGTACCTAAAATTATCCAAAGTTAATAACTGAGTTATCTCCTTAAACAGATCTTCATTAAATGAAGAAAACACTTTAAGATCTTTTACAAGAATCTCTACAGCCTTGGACCTGTCATTCCTGTCGAAGAAATCTCAAGACGTCACAACCATTGAATTTTTCAATTTAAACATTTCGTTATAGATTCGAGCAAAAAGGCTTACTTATCCAATGCTTCAAGATACTTTTGCTTTCTAATTTCGAAAAATATCTTCATCGAATACCGATTATCATCCACTTTAGTGAAACCAGAAAGGTATTTCTCAACCTCATCCCAGTTCCCATTGTGCACTTCTTCCTCAAAATATTTCATGTTAAAGAAGAACCCTGATTCTTGTTCAAGCCTATGATAAACCCATGAAATTAACATTATTTTAAACAACTTTCATGTAAATAATCAAAGAAATGTAAATTAAAAGACTCACTTGTGAACAGCCTCCTTGAATTTTTCTTCATCAAGAAACTGCAAGATCAAGAACACTAATTCCCTACTTAAAGAAGACATTGTAATTCACTCCTCCCTAAATCAAGATAAAAATAATAACAATAATTAAGATTCTTAGAAAGCAGATCTGTAAAACCCTAAAAGGATGTGTCGTTAAAATGAAATAATTAACTAATTAAAGAAAATTAATACTTATAACCTTCAAATTAACCAATCAATTAAGTAAAAGCAAAATTTCCCAAAAGAAACCCCAACAAGAAATCAGATCCTTGAAAACCCTAATCTTTGAATTTCAAACAACAAAAAGAACCTAATTTTTCAAGATTGTTTGAGCATGCACCGACAATATGAACAACAATCAAAAACAAAAGCTTTAATCTTTTTAATAATAGAAAAATTAAAGTAGAATTTAAATTCGTGGGGGATCATAGAAAAAGCAAACAGCTTTAAACCACTGGGAATCTAAGATGCAAAAATAAAGAAAAGGGGTCTATAAATAATAATTAAAAATTAAAAAAAAATTGTTCTTGAAGAAACACAAGAAGAACATACATAGGTCAAAGAAACTCACCTTAACAAGATCGATTGATGGTAGAAGAGGTATATCAAGAAGAAAAGCAGAGAACTTTCACTCTCTCTCTATATATCTATAGCTTTCTCTCTATATATCTATAGATATAGATACAGATATGCATATATGTATATATAAAAATATATATGCCTCTGTGTTCTCTCTCTCACTTTCTCTCTCTCACTTTCTCTCTCTACTCTAAATACGACATTACTTGCAGAAATGGTGAATTTTATAGAAATGGGGGAGAATAGGGGATGATAAGCACACTCACTTATCACCCTTATAAGCCCATGACAGATTGATAAGTACAATTAGCATATGATAAGCACAATTGTATGTGGGTCCTACACAAGCCGGCTCTCTTTGCCTTGGCTCATCGGCTTGGAATCTACTACCGACAGAGGCTCTCGGCTCGGCTTGGGTACTCTATAAATAGGTAATGATAGAGTACTTCTCGGCTTATGATGGTACAGCATGCTACCCGTTGATTTGATGTAGGACCCAGTATGTCAGTGAGTTCAGATGATCGGACGGTGTGGGATTGATGAAAGATGGGAGTTGGAGAAAGGGGCCCAGGTATTCATTTTAGTGTAAAATTTGCACCGTTTATTGGTGTTGTGGACTTGTGGGTATTATTTATGAATTTATTTTCATGACCGAGAAATTGATCGAGTGAGATGAGAAGTGAGATGATTATTATGTTAAAGCAAAATATCGGGAATATATCGTGATGAGATTAAGACTAAGTTAAACCACTCGTGCTATTTAGTAAAGGTAGGATGAGGATTATGTACACCTCCTCTTGACCATGTCCACTTGTTTTTTTAACATTAAAAGGTTATTCGATGCGTTTACTTGATGATGGAAGTCATCTCGTTTTTTTAGTTTAATCAGAGTGATACATTGGCGTTATGTCAACTTTTTTTCTTTTTTAATTTACTCTATGTTCATGAGTTTTTCTTTTATTAGAGGTTGTTGTTTGAATCTTTCTCTAAAGTTTTTTTATAATTTGAATTAAACTAAATATATAATTTAACTTAAAAGAAAAAACGATTACTTAAAAATTGAAATAAAATACGAACGTTTTAATAAAAAAATAAAAGTAGCGGTTCAATGGTTCAATTGATACAGATACATGATAAGTTCAATAGAACGTTATCGAGAATTATACGTGATCGTAAACATGAAAGAATATTGTGTTTCATTGATTTATCATTTGAATGATCCTCTATGTGATTAGGAGTTATCGTCGCATAATCTCCTTTTAAAATTAGAGTGTAAAATAATAAAAACATGAATATTGAAAACAAGCATATAATAATTTGAAAACATGTCATAAATAATTAAAACTAATATTTTCTAAAAACAAAAAAGAATATTGACGATGAGACAATGTAGAGGGTATAGAGTTTTGGGAAGATTTAAAAGGTATTAAGTGTAGAAAGAATACTCCTATTGTATTGTATTTATAAGGTTAGAAAACTGAAATTATCTTTTGAAAAATAACGGTCTAATGACTATTGGGTGACGATCAAATGTGGCAAAAAGTAAACCGGAAAGTATCATTGAATTTACTCCAAGTCGGATTTTTTTTTTCCGATACATGTTCTCACCCGAGGCTAGGTATTCCTCACCCTCCTTGATTCCCATTTCATGTTCTCTCAGGGAAAGTATAAATCCCATTTTTCAAAAAACATTTCAAACATATTGACACTAGATTATGTTATGATGGTTATGTACCCATTTTTAATGTTGATATATAAGTTCAAAATTTCCAAGGCTTGAAGAAACAAAAACTTAAAGGGCTGTTTGATTTGCTTTTAACACAGTTAAAATGTCTAGCCCACTAACTTATTCAAATATTTTTACCGATTAACATATTTGATTATCAATCTTTCACGTGACCCATGTTTATTTTTTCCTTTTATCTGATCACCGTCACCGAATAAAAGATTTCAAACATCACTTTAATTTGTTCCCTACAAAATAAAGGTAGAGCGTGTGAGTGCATAAAGAGAGAATATAGTGGCATGTAAGTGGTGCGTGAAGTACACGTACATGGGATGGTAGTGGTTATTGGTAGGTTCAATAATGCAGGAATGGTTAAGGTTAATAGTACAATAGTGGCATCCATGTTCGTTGGTCCACATTAAGCATTTTTGTATTCCCATTTTTATAAAGATACATGTACCTCCACATAACATCATTTTCTTTCTTTTTTCCAACTAAATAGTAAATACACTCTTTGAAATGTTACATCAAATGGCACTATCTTTTATTTATTTTTTTCAAGAAAATCTATCTAAAACAGTGGATAAATATATGGTGTGAGAATACTTTTTTTTTATAGATTTATATCAGATAGAATATGAAGAATTTTAGCAAGTCAATTGATATGTTATTTCTTTATCTCTTATATAT
>BJCM01062810.1:0-16221 GCA_018326385.1 Flaveria bidentis | reverse complement strand
GTGGCGGTAATGGCAGTGGTGGTGATGGAGGGGGAATAAAGGGTTGTGAAGAGGATGAAAGGAGAGAGTGAGTGTGTGTAAGTAACAATTTAAGTTCAAGGGTATTTTTGTCTTTTTGCATACACTTAACAGAAAAGTTAGACGAGAGTTAGTATCTTGGACTTGATTGTAACATATTTTAAACCACAATGGTTAAATCAGGTATTTTTAAACTATTGGATGAAAAACGTTATAACCACCAAATCACATAGACGAAAAACGTAATTTACTCATGATTAAATATCCATGCTTGCTTTTTACATGTATAATCATCATAAATTTTACGTTTGATTTATAATTAATTTTTATTTTATAATTATCTCATGTTTATACGTGATTTCTCTAACAATAAATGTATGATTGTATTATATTCTATTCCATTCATAACCATGAGCAAACACAATTTATACCTATAAAATTATGCAATTAAGACTAAGTCTGACAAACAAAAGTAAAATTTAAAAAGGTGAGTGATTGATCTTTAGTGAACAAACTATTATTTGTATATTTATGTAAACAAAATATTATTTTAATGTTTTCTATGACGATCATTTGTAATCATCATAACATGTATATAAAAACAACATTTAATGGTTTTCATACATGGAATATATCAAAATATCATTTCTTAATTTTATACAACAATACATAATAAAATAATATTCCTATGACCCTCACTTTTAATGTCGTTTCTTAAATATGTTTTGAATGATAATTTTGCATATATATTGATAGTAACTTCTGTAATATAAAATCTGACTCCGGTCTTTAACGAGTTAATAAGAGCATCCCATCTATTAATTAGTATAAATAAATTCTTAAATCATGTAAGATAAAATAAAGATGTGGTTAAGAAGAAATATCGACTTTTAAACGCTACAAAACAAATCACTCTGACCATCGGTTACAAGCAAAACGCAATCTCAAGTTTGATCGTCTGTTCGAATAAGCTCGCATCAATGGCGGATGATGGTGATCTACTGTATAGATCTCCTTCAGAAGATGAACTGTTCGACAGAGAACGCCACATAAGGTATCTGGAGATGAACTACCAGCTACTGCCGCCACCGTATGCGGATCAAGAGATCAACCATCTTACTTTCGCCTACTTCATCATCTCCGGACTCCACATCCTCCTTGCACTCGATCGGGTGAGCTTTCGCCTCCTAGTTACTCAAACTAATGTTTTTTTTTTTTTAATTCACCGTCTATCTCTTGTTAGTGAAAAAGGTGTGATGTTTATTTGAACAGCAGCAACGAAAAGATGTGATTTAAGATCTCATTTGTTCAATTAGGGTTTTTTTGTTGCTTGAAATGACATGATTTGGATCGTTGAATGTTCATCTGTAGCAATTGACATGGAAATTGCTTGACTTGGCTGATTAACATGATTCCGAAGTGTTATTTTTAACTAGGACTTGGTATTTATGAATCATGGACCTTGATTTGACTTTTTTGTTCTTCTAGGTGTTTCATGAAAAGAATTGTTACAAAATATAAAATCCATTGTTATCATACATACTTGGGAAGGTAGTATATTTGTGATATCATTATTGTTTGTTGAAGCCTTAACGCTTAGTACACAACAGTGTAAGTCGACCTGGTGAACTCTGTAAGTACTGTTTGGTTTGTGGTTAAGCTGAAAACATTGTTTCTTCTCTTATACAGTGTAGTCTGGATCAAAGATAGGGAGAATGGCTATGGGCAGGGGAGTATGATAGGAAATTTTGTTTAGTTTCAATGTTAATTGGTGCTTTTTTCCTTTCACAAAGGGATAGTACATGCTAATTATAAACCTAAAGATGTTTTACTAGGTTGAACCCAAAAGCACGAGGTTTATTACTTCATGTATAGAAGAATGGACCTAATCATGTGAATGTTTATTGATGCATATGTAGTATAACAATGTTACAGTCTTGCACGGTAATTTGATCGATCCTACAAACATATTAACATGATATTTCATTGATTTTATAGATTGATAGAGAAGCTGTTATCACTTGGGTTTTGTCATTACAAGCTCATCCTAAGAACGAAGCTGAACTAAACAATGGTATGAGCTGTGAGTATGCCACTTTAGAATTGCTTGATGTCTCTCCCTTAGTTCATGAGTACAATGTAGAAATCACTGAATCTACTTGTGGATTGTTTACCGCAGGACAGTTCTATGGATTTCATGGTTCTAAAAGCTCTCAGTTTCATTCTGTTGATAATGGGGTATGAAGTCATCTATCACTTGTGTGGTCTATTTGGGAATTTGCCTTTCAAAGAAATGTCAAGTTTTCCTTTTCTTTATGTAGTTCAGGTATAATTCTCTTACTCTAGTATGATGCATCTGCTTACAGGTGTCGGTTCCCAACAACAGTCACTTGGCAAGCACATACTGTGCCTTAGCCATATTGAAGATAGTTGACTATGACTTTTCGCTTATTGACTCTAGTTCGATTTCAAAGTCAATGAAACATCTTCAACAATCTGATGGGAGGTAAGCACCACCCTATTTTGATCTGACTCAGCAAGATTCATGATTAGCAATTCGAGCGAAGTTTATGAGAACACTACATTGATATATATGATGCTACAGGTTTCTCAAGTAGAATTATTAACCAAGAGACATCATTTCATTGTTTTATTATGTTCCATGGTTCAAATTCACTCTTCTCTATGAAAGTTGGGAAGGTGGCTATAAACGAATAGTTTCACAATTACTGGCATTTTTTTAACTTCTTTAAACAGAAACTTTATGTACATATTTTTAAAAAACAATACTATTTCTTTGAGAGGAAGGCACTTTGGACTCATTAATTTACTGTTTTTGAACATTATAACAATTTTGCAGTATTAATGCTCTTTTTACGTACATATCTTTGTTATGTTTAAAGGGCCAACTTTGTTAGTTTCACACAGGGCCACCAAAATCCACAGGACAGCCTTGTCTGATGCCCACTGCTTCTTTGATATATATAATACAAGATTTTGAGTAGGCATTTTGTTAACAAAGGTCTAAATCATTCACACGTATTCACTATGTGGGAGTAGGGACCAAATATAAATCATGTATAGGATACAAAGAAAGACCACAAATTTGTGTGCAATCTTGGGAGATATTTTGAAATTCCAAACTATGTAAAACTGAATCATGTAGAATCAAAGCGCCTAGAAACCAGCTCAATTTGTTTTTTAGGAGACAAAAACTGAACCGACTCATGCTCACCCCTACTAGCAACTGCATTCATTATTCATATCATATATTTTATATACTTTTGCTGACTTCATTTGCTGTAATTTGATCTTCCTGCCTTGAAATTATTTGTTATTCTAGCGTTCTTATTTCTTTGTGCATTAGTTTCATGCCCATTCATACAGGAGCGGAGACAGACTTACGATTTGTGTACTGTGCTGGTAAGGCACCATATTCCTTTAAGGTACCTGTCTAAATCTATTTCTTTTTAGATTGAATCTCATTGTAGCCAATTGGATTTTGTAGTGGTTATTTCTTCTCTGTTGGATAATTGGAGTGGCATTGATAAAGAGAAGGCCAAGAACTACATACTGAGTTGTCAGGTAATTTAAGCTCTCCTTCTCTAGTACCCAATCATCAGGTGCACTTTCGTTAAAAAATGGACTGAAATAGTTATTGCCATAATTTCTCTCCTCTGGTTCTTAATATAGAGTTGTATATTAATTAACCACTTGAAGTATTTTATTCCTTCAAACATCAAAGAGGGTTATAAATGCTCAACATTTACTTTTCTTTTTGGATATCTTCTAGAAATGGGTCAATTAGGTTGTATTTTATTTATAACAAGTAAGGTAAGTAATTTTGTTTCTGCTACTTTGTTGTAGTATTTGAAGGAGCAATATTGCAACAGAAAAACAGCATAAATCAAACATCACAGAGAACACAATTCATTGTTAGCACAAGTCTTTTCTCAAATGCTTAAAACTCCTCTATCAGTTACTTAAAAGAGTTAGATTATTATTTGATAGTATGGTTTTTAATCTTATGTTTAAACTTTAATTGTTATAAGTAGCTAAAAATGGACACACAGTTTTGACAAGTCAGTCCAACCCTTAAAACTCATTTTCACTTGTCACCTGACCCAACCATTGTGTCATCTCTAGTGATAGATAAAGTAACATGTAATACAATTGTTTTAGTTGAAATGTTCCCTTTAATTGTTACTTAAATCAGAACCTTTTCAGATTTCTTGTTTCTTACATATACATATAGCTTACAAGGTAATGTTTTCTTGCAGTCATATGATGGTGGCTTTGGACTAATTCCTGGTCAGGAATCTCATGGTGAGTTTTCTTGCTTTATTGCAGTTTTTTTTTCTGTTGGAGGCAGTAATTAAAACTCTCTTCGTCTATAAGATAAGCGCAACAAATGACTTGACACTATTCGTCAACAATCTTTTTTTCTTACATTTGGCAATCAAATAAGCGAGTAATTAGTATTATTATAATAGTGTAAACTGATATTGTTAAGACTTTTTTACTTTTCTACTTTCTTTTCTTAGAACTAAAATATTGCTCATAAACCGTTCTTACTGTTAGAATCACAGGTGGTGCAACTTACTGCGCTGTAGCGTCTCTTCGGTTAATGGGTTTCATTGAAGATAATCTAGTTTCTAAGAGCACATCTTCTAGCATCATAGATGTTCCACTGCTTCTAGATTGGTGTTTGCAGGTACACTTTCCATTAGATTTTATTCGAAGTAGCATGCTGGCCGTTGTGAAGGTCAAATGAATTACTTAACTGCTGTCATCTTTCTCATGTTTCAGAGGCAAGCAGTTGATGGAGGATTTCAAGGAAGACCTAACAAAATCAGTGACACATGTTATGCTTTTTGGTTAGATCATAGTTACTTTAAAATCCTGTTATTTCACTTTTTCTGTATGGTTCACTGATTTTATGGTGATATTGTAGGGTTGGTGGAGTTCTGAAGATCTTAGGTGCTAATAAGCTCTTAAATGAAAGATCCCTACGTGAATTTTTGCTCACTTGCCAGTCTATGGTAAGTTGCTTCTTGAAAGTTGAATCTTCAATATTTTTTGTGCTACTTTGTTCTAAATTTTTTATCAATATAACCTGATGGAACGTTTGTTATGATAACACATTGTGTAACATACGTATCACGACCCATCATACCAACCAATATTGACCATTTTGCTCTTTTTTTTTGGCAGTATGGTGGTTTCAGTAAGTTCCCTAGACAATTGCCGGATCTTTACCATTCATATTATGGATTTACAGCATTCAGCATGTTACAAGAAACCGGTCTCAACTCTCTTAACGTAGAATTTGGTATGAGTATCATCCATCACACTATGATCTAAATTTACTCTCCTTTTTGGTTTTGTATCATTTATCATGTGGTTTTCCTCTAATAACTTAACAATTGGACCATTTTTGGCAAGTACATGTTACCTGAAATCCTAAGAGGTCGTGTTTGGATGTTCGATTTGTCCCAAGTGATTGTAACTTTAAGCTTTGTTTCATATCTTCTAAAATTGACTACCAGGATTTTTTTTCTTTTTGGCAAGTACATGTTACCTGAAATCACATATTCTCCCCGTTACCTTTCCGTGTTTGTAAGAGCATTCCCCGTCTTCAACCTTATATCGTATCTTAATAGAATTATTTATGAATTGTGATGGAGAATGAATTGTGAACGCTTTAAATGAACCGGAAGTGTATTAAATCGTTCAACAAGAAGCTTGTTTATGTTCGTTTAATAAAATAAAAATAAAAAGTCCAGTTAAATTACATCTTTTCTCTGCTATTCATATAAGCATCACACTTTTTCACTACAACCCTTGAGTTAGAAACTGAACTGACGAAAATTTGCACATGCAATTTTCTGCTCAACTGGTTTTGAATTGCACAGACTTATGATTCTAAAGTTTACACCAACTGTCACCGAACATACTTGATGATTTTGCACCCGCAACGCAATTTTGCATCTTCATTGAAATCAAAATCTTCAAGCCCGACAACCATCGATTCTTCCAAAAACCAAAGTTCATTCGGACTAGTGTACCGTTTCTTAAAGTTAGCTATCGTATTACCCATTGCATCATCAAGTATTAAGAGATGCTTTTCAATAAATAAAGTATGCAAAGTCCGACTTGCATAATCAAATCTGTATGAAAATTTGAGCTATAGTTATATTAAAAATGACTTTTCTTAAAATGTTTTCTTTAGATGATGTAGTGATTTGATTTCAAAGAATGAAAACATGTGAAGAGGGCACGCTTGTGCATAGGGGTGTGATTTTTTTACATGACACGAACCTAACACGAAATTTGTGGGGTTGAGTTTACTATAAATGGGTTCATGTCAAGTTCGGGTTGAACCCGTGAACCCGTTTAGGTAAATGGGTCAGGATCGGGTTCAACCCAATTGGTTGATGGGTTGACCCGTTTGACACATTTTTTATTTATTTTTATTTTTTGTATATATTTTGTGCCACAAGTTAAGTTTCTTATATGTTTTATTTCAAAATTTAAAACTTAAAATAGAAATTGGCATAAGATATCTTCACTAAAATATAATTGCTTTATATTAATTGATATTTTCTGTTATAAAATAATAATTTTAAAATATTAATATGTGAAAAAATATAAAAATTTAAAAATTCGGGTCAATCAGGTCGTATTCATGTCAACCCGTAGATTTTCATGACGTGTTCGGGTTGACACTTCTTACACAATTTTAGGGTTGTGTTCGGGTTCGTATAAAAATTTCGGGTTCAGGTCGGGTAGGACCCGATAACCTGAGAACACGATCCGTTTAACACCCTTACTTGTGCATGAGTTTTATTAATAAAATTATTTTTCTAACAGATTTACATACAAAATTCTGAGAAGTTTTTTTTTTTAAAAAATAATTTTAAAAATAATAATAAAGAATGTGTACACATCGTACGGTTTTAGTGGGGTAAGATGAAAAGTGAGAAAATTGCAAAGGGGAAGTGGGGGTTGGTAGGACTTTCGGCGAATACCGCATGTGCCATTGTCACGGGCATCTTTTGTAGTTGTTTGTTGTTTAGGTAAAAGCCCAACTCGTTTACAAACACAAACACAAACACAAACAAATTCCTATTTTCAAACTTGTTTTTCTCAATCTAACTCACCTCTTTACCTCCACCTTATTCTGTTTTACTATAACACATGTTAGTAATAGTAAAAAGCTATAATCAACAAAAATCAAAGATGAGGGATATTTACTTATAGTCCTTGCATTACAATCATAGCCTTACTCTTTGTTTCCACTTATATTCACTAACAATGATGATTATGAGGAACATGGGAGGACATGCATTCCTACTAAGTGAAAACAAACGTGAATCTATGATCGTTATGTAAGTAGGATTGAAACATTGACAACAAAAACGAAAGTTAGAAGTGTTATTAGATAATGTGAGGGTATGAATTATTATCAGTCAATCAATAAATCATAATTTAGATTATAAAATTCAATTTGTGTTAGTTCTTTATACAACTTTAGGATTTTCCTTTGGTAGTAACTTCTTTTTGAATCATTTGAAAAACTAAAATGCAAAAATGTTAAGAAGAAAGTACCCCTACTCAAATATATCATTGAAGAATTCAAATGACTGTTTCAATGGATTAACCAAGAATAAGATTTGGACCAAATGTCATCTACTAGCACAAATGGTGCCGAACGTCTTTATCTTGTTTTGAGCCATTGGCGTAGTCACATGATTGGGTGTTTGTTGTGTCTTCTGGGACGGTGGTGGTGTCAGGTTCTCTAGGTTATTTGTTTTGATTTTTGTTAGGTTGGGTATTGCCTAACGGCTAGTTTGTTAGTTGAGGGGTTAAAATGTAATATTGATAAGTACGGGTCTTGTACGTAATTAAGTCGTTCTCTGTTGTCATGAACTTACCGACTTAATAAAACGGTTAAGCTAATCGATAGAGGTTAGCTTGTTGCATCAATCTTCTTCTTAGTTCTACCCTAACGACTTGGTTCCTAGTATTGCTTAGCTTCCCGCTCATAGGCGGAGGATAGTGGAGACCGGGGGGGCCGCCGCCCCCTTTTTTTTCCGTCGGTAGTGTTAAATTTTAGTTCGGTAGTGTAAACTTTTAGCCCGGTTGTGTAAATTTTTATATAAATTTCAAGTTTCGCTATTGTTCCCGCTGGCTTGTTTCTGTGCTTAAAATATTGTTGGTAAAATATATATATTGTAAGTTTTAAATGAAACTGGTGTAATCTTCAGGGTTAGTTTTGTAACTTGCTCGTGATCTTTTAGTCTGTGATTCATTGTCAATCATTCAGTGGTCACTGAACTATATGTACTTTTTAATCATGGTCCTTCAACTACAACGGAATTTTACTTTGGTCCTAAATTTATGATCTATTTTCAAACAAAGATCTTTACAAGTTATTTCTTCACATCTACTTTTCATCATTATGTACGCCCTCCATAAATTATAATCAAGCATGCTGCTTGTGTAATTTCTGACACGGTACACGTTAACATCATTTTATAAACAATTCCAACTGTTTAGTCGTTTTCGTAGTAATTAAATAGGATATAAAAATAGGTCTACACAATAACACCATTGTTAATACTTTAGGAAAAGAAATAAGGTTAGAAAGTGGAGGTCAATCTCCTCACCTATTAATGTTTTAGATAAAGATACAAGTCAAGCCAAAAAAAATTGACAAAAATAGGTCCTAAATATATGATTTATTTGTATCCACACTAAAAGATAAATCTTTTTAGAGTAGATTACATTCGTCCTCGAGTCATGATTTTTATAGATTTGGTTCTTTCTAACAATGTTTGCTTTCAAGGATGTAAAGCAGAACTATGTAAAGCAGAACACAATTAAAGCTAAAACTATGTTTTATTTTTTTATAAATGTGATATTTAAACTTTGTCTTTTAAGTTTTTCTAAAAAATATTTAAACAGTAACAGGTCAAAATAACCATGGCAACAACAAGAACAGAACAAGAAACATGAAACTGTCCTAGCAGAATAAGTCAATGGGGGAGTGACCAACTGTCATTTATAACAAATATGACTGATGTGTTGTACTGTAATGCAAGATAAAAGTATGTGTTTTCATTTTCCATATACATCCAATACAATTTAGCCAAGCCAACACATAGTTTCAGCTTTAGTTGTGTTCAGCTTTATTTGATCACACAACCTAAAAATCATCACTAATTACCACATTAAAGATAAAGATTCAAGAACAGCTTTTCTTGGAAGATGGAAATTTTGGGGAAAATTGTAGTCTTTCAATTCTGATTGAAACTAAAGCAAAAAATCACTTTCAATAAGTTAATAAGACATGGCAAAATGGGCTTTTCTTGAATTAAAACTTCTACTAAAGCTCTCATACAAAGTTATACATAAGATGTGTACATATAAGAACCCATATTGGTTTATCTGATGAAGCTCTATTGTGAATTGGGATTCTTATGAAAATTGATGTCTGAATGTAGGAGGGGAAGCTGCTAAAGGGAGTACCTGTGAAGAGCTTGAGGGGCACTGTGATGAGATGCTGTGGTGGTGATGATCAACATCCTTGCCTTTAGAGACAATTAGTGTGATAAAAGATCCATTTTCATCACCTTTTTGAACAGAATCATCAACTCCAAATCTTTCAGTCAGTTTTCTTTTTTGAAGCTTAGCTTCAGCATCTCTCAAGAATTTGAATTTTGGAGGTGGTGATGACCATATCCTGTTGAATTCTGCATCACTTGATGAATGACTCAGAGGACTAAAGGGTCTATGTGTTGAATCTCTAGGAGTTATTGGTGGAGTCAAACATGGTGGTGAAGCAAGTGGAGTGAAAAAAGGTGTCTCCACTGAAAACACAACATCACTCAAACTTCTTCCTCTTGAACCTCTTTTACTCTTATCTTCTGATTCCAAATCTTCCCTTGTTTCTTCCTTGATTGTGAAGAGAAATCTTGGTGGGCCAGAGAGGTTTTGCAGCCTCAAGAGTTCAGTTTCAACAGTCATGTCATCACAATCTTGACCAACTGGTCTGAGCCATGATGATGCTGATGATGCTTGTGGTTCATACACTTGGGTGTCTGTGGCTAACCCTGTAGAGCTCAAAGATGAAGGCTTTTTCCAACAAAACAAGTACAAAAACTCTCTTGCTGGGCTGCTGTAACTTTCTTGAATCTCTCTGTTTGTTACCCTCTTCTTGCACCACAACAAATAATAAAGCTCAGCAATAAGAGCTAACAACAAACACCCAAAAACAAGACTCAAAGCAAGGCCTACACTACTTGAAGATCTCATATCTGTTTCCACTCACATAACAAGTGCCAAAAGCTAGTTTTATCTTCAGAAATTTACATGATGAACCTCAGAGGACTTTCAACAAACACTTGGTGTGCATGAAAGCTCTCCACAAAATATTGCACAATCAACTTATCTTTATCTGACCTGTAGAGAACTCAAGTTGCCTGATGAAACCATAAAAACTTTGGCTCCAAAGATAGGGGTACCCCAAACTATAAAGTCCAATTTTATCTACATAAGCCACTGTGCTTCTTTTAGTTGAAATCAGACCCTTAAATGATTATATATCATTAATCTCGTGAATATCTTTTCACTTTATAGTCACAAAATTAAAACAAGACCCATGAGCGCATTTTTGTCTTCCTTGTTGTAAAGATTCAAAATTTGTGATGTAACATAAAGACAAGATTAATACTTTCCACACAAATACTTTTTTTAATTATTTGAAAGTGGCATGATGATTCACTAATCTTAATACTGTTAGATTTATGGGACAACTAATAGATTTTAAATTTGTTCAACAACCACATTGAAAGTGAAAACAAACATTTATATACAATATATCTTACTTAGAGAGTAGCGTTTGATAAATATGAGATGAAGACATACATTACATACGGTACAAGAAATAAAGAGGCCGATTACAACGAGACCCTCCGTGTTAAAAGGGTTGTTTAAATGACATGTTGTTCTGTAAAGACTAAAATATGTGTAATTTTTATCATTTTGATTATAATTTATTGCTGTCGAAAAACGGTTTAGAAATAAATGATATATATATATATATATATATATAAGTGGATAAAATAGTTTGGAAATTCAAAAAAGCTTAATTTATGGTTAGAGAAGGAATGCCCACAAAATCACATGGGTATCACATAAGAAGAAAGTGATGTGTCATTCATTACTGTCAGAATTTGCCCTCATGGAGACTTCATATCTATAATATTTATAAAAACGTATTTCATATTTTTTGTAAATTTTAAAAGTTTAAACTTGTATCAAATTTCATTTAAGTAGCCATGATATGTTGAAGAAAAAACATTAATCATTTATGAAAATATTGATGAAATTTGGTGGTCTTCTTAAATCTTACTTTCTTAAAAAAGTTCTTCGAAACGTTCTAAACTTTATTCTAGCAAACTTGAGTGATTTTCTAGATACGGGATTGATATTCGGGCTTAAATGTTTCTTTTGTTATTATATGTAAATAACTATGGGCTTTTCTAGTTCATCAACCCGTTTAGTCAATTTCATGGCCTGCCCAACAAGCCCATTTCTTGCTAAAGCTTTAAAATTAAATTTAGTAATAATTTTGGACCTAATAGTTATTGTTGTTTTAAAGTATTTAAACCGAGTATATATTTGCTGTAAAATAAGTTTTTAGCTAGTATACTATAAAAATATTGTTCGAAATTTAACAACGGGGTCATTGATACAAAATGACCTATATATAAGAGTATATGATTTCTAACAAAGATTATTCCCATTGTTATTGGTTAAATAAATGAATACGTTTGGTTCATATATGATTTATAAATTATAGAATATAGGTATAAGCATGTTATACGTATCTTAAAAATAAATTTTTATGTGCTCACATATTACATTCCAAGACATCAAGAATAGATGTTCAAACGTAAACAAGAAAGATGGAGAAAATAAACATGACTGATTTATGGACTTGTGATGCTACCATCTAACCATACCTAGGTTTGTTCGACATATCATATATGAATACAGATGATGTGCGATTTAATCACTTATAAATAAATACATTTTCATATAACTATTTAATAAATCTTTTACTAACAAAATCAAGTTTTCATAAAGAAAATGAAGAGCTAAAAAATGTAAATTTGACCAATTAAAGAAAAAAATCACCACATAAACATAAACGGGTGACTTAAACCGTACTTACAATTGTCGATTCTTTAGTCATTAAATTTTCTGATCTCATCGTTTGCAAAGTTCTCTCAATTAAAATAACGTCATGAATAACTTATTTTTAATCATGATATGGATTACCATTTTTTGTTCTCTTATGAAGTCGGAGTTTTCTTGGCTTTCTACAACCTACTTCGTGGATGTAACCAAGAAGCCCGTTTTGTATTTATAAGTTTGGGAAGGCTGTTGGATGACTAATGAGTTAGAATCAAGAGTGGAGCTTCATCACAAGGGTATGTTTCAATAGCGGAGGCCGGCTAACATGGTGTGTACGTGTGTGATGTTAGAAAACAGACTAGTTTTGATCTCAACTTTATGAAATGTCATCTCATAAGTGAACACTATGTTTCATCTCATCTTATTGGTTTATGGCATCAATAGGGCCTTGTGAGCATTCCAGAAATGGGTTCTCACAATAACAAGAAGAAGAAACAAACTTTGTTGTGCATTGTTACATGACACACATATATAACCATCCAAAACCCACAGAAAATTGATTTCATATACTATGAACCTAACAGGTTCAAAAGAACGTATGCTCAAGCATCAAAGTGCTATAATTCTTTTGACTTATGACCTTACTTGATAACAAAATGAGAAAATAGTTATAATTATGTCCATGATCATCTCTTTACCTAACAAGGGGCAAACCTGGTGTACGACGCTTCATGTGCGAGGTCTGAGGGTGTCAAGCCGCTTGGCCTAATGTATGCATCATCACCTTGCATTTACGAAAAAGATTGTTTTTACGTCTGAATATGTGGTCTCCATGTAAAAATGTTGTTGCACCTATGTCTAAAATTTTGGAAAGCATCATGTGTTCTAACTAAATGAAGAATTGAAATTATTTTCAGAACATTAATAAGTGTATAAAAGCATCCTAGGAAAAAAAAAACTATGCACTTGATATCTGAAGAACACTAGACTCTTCTTGTCTAGCCTCAACATCTGAATCAGAATCCAAAATTTGGAGCAATATTTGAGTTGAAGGTATAGCATCAGATCGACATATAGGACAGGTCGAATGAGAATAAAGCCACATATCAATACACGGTACATGAAAAGAGTGTAAGCATTCTGGTAAAGTGCGTAGCTCTTCGTCCTCCTCAAACTCACACAAACAAATCGAACACATGGCATCATCGTCACCATCTCCTCCTTTTGCATCTAACCCCGACCCTTTTTGGTGCTTGTGGGCGGGTATAAGAAGCACTACCGAATTTTCTAAACTAAAGTCATTGTCTTGATGATGACTTTGTTGGTGCACATGATGCGGTGGGATAGAACGCCGCCGACGGTTGCACCAACTAACGGTGATGAAATGGTAGACGGCCACCAAGACCGCTACCAATGAAACTATGACTAGGAGGGAGATCAATTTGAGTGTCAATGAGTTATCCTCCATGATGCACTTGGAAAACTATGTAGAAATTATGTATGATTTAGAAGGTGGCACATGGAATCTTGATTGGGACTACGGACATTATAATGTAGCCAATTGTCACATTTGATGATGTTTTTGTGGGGGCATCTTTCAAGCACATTGACTTGATCAGCTAATCTTCTTAAGTTTGTCTTATTTAATAATATTTTAAATAAATAAACTATCTGTTTTTTGGAGTTTTATGTTTGCGTTTTTATGAAAAATAATTAAAGAAGCCGAAGGACATATGTTACACTAATGAATATATTATAAACAAAACTGCCGTTTATGTAATTGTTTTTGAACAAAACAAAGGTTTTAAATTTTGGGTTATGAAAATACAATAAAGATTAGGATTTTTTGGTGTCAAAATTTTTATTCTGACTACCAATGTAACTAAGAAAATGACAAGTATGGTTAAAATCATTGGCACTTATTTAGTTAGATTGTAGTAAAATGGTAATCAGAATTCGTCATTGATAAATTAGTTATTGATAATTGGGCTCTCATATGTAACTAACTTAATGATGATAGTAGTTATTATTGATGCTACTTATCAGTCACGAACCAGATTGTTACTAGTCATATTTACTATCGACGACCAACTATAATCGATGATCAGTTTCCACTAGTGACGAGTTAGCAAGAAACCGATTAATTCGCACTAAAAATAAATTACATGCAATTTCCATCAACCATGAATTCCTGAAACAACTCCCTGTCATACGATGTCAAGGTAACATGGCATCTACCAAAGGATTTGCTCCTTGAACCTCGTCAAAACCATGTCTCGGATCTCACTGAGATGGACGGCCCTTAAAACCCATGGTTGTATCATCACACATCGGTTGGGAATGAGAATGAAAACTCTCTTATATGAAGTTGAATATATTTTCTATCAGACGTGTTTAAAAATCGAGGAGGAGTCGATGCCTAAGGGCATGCCGCTACCAAAACGAACAACAGCCGGTACAATACTTGAGCTATTAAAATGGTCACTAGGGGGAGATACCCCCTAATCAAGTTCATATGTGATGAAATAAGAATAGTCTTGTACAATTATTACATCCTCTAATTCCTAACAATTATACTTATTGCATTTTGATTTTAGTAAATTTAATTAAACTATTATGGCTTTGATGACATTATAATAATCAATAATTAATGTTTAATAAGTGTGTCCTTAAGATGAAAAGTACATAAATGTTAGGAAATAAGGGCGATGCATAAATTTTTTGAATTTAGGGAGGAGTTCATTAATTAATATATGTATTATTTGTTGTGACTTTCTGATTTTGTATGACTGTGGATACTTTCTGAATCAAGTATATCTCTTTCATAATAAAGTATTTTGCATTTAGACAATATTAAGTCAGATAATATGGAAAGATCAAGAACGATATGTTCTTTTATATAAAAACATTGTATGTAAACATAACAAAAAAACTAGACCAAATGACATCTTTATATAAGTGTTGAAAGAATTGCAATTAACCATTATAATGTTTCATGAATAACAGATGATAGTAATAATTGACACAAAGTAACAACAACATTCGTAACCAAATCACTACTATTCAAAACACGACTGGTAACAAGGTTGTTACTTATTTCGATAGTAACTTTTGTTAAAACCGATCAAGTTACTTTCGGAAAACCTATATGCTATCGAAGTTCCAAGTTGCTACCAATGTTTTATGATTGTCGTTGATGTATAAGTTATTATTGGTTCTATACTAACTTTCTAGTGATGACTAGTTTTACTGATCAGTTCCTACTAGTCATCTGCTTACTACCGATTTGCCATTTTAACTCCATCCCGCGCGCGATCAAGGATGTGTCTTCGGAACCCCTCATTGTCTTTATATATATATATATATATACACACACACACATTAAATATGTAAATGTTAAATATTTAAAGTAATAAACATATAAAATGTCTAATTTATTATAATAAACAATAAGAATACACTGAGAATATGGAATATTAAACAAGCAAACTTAGTTCGAAAAAACAAGTAGAATACTAAAATTAACTAAAAGATTATGTCAACTAGATCGAATAGGTTAAGTGGGTAAAAGTTTTTTCTAAGGTGTTTGCAAATGCTTGCAACATTCAACATTCTTGATTTGAAGAACTTATATTTGCTAATATATTAGTCGATAACAAAAGTCGGACTAGTCGGCCGATTAATCGGCGACTAGTCGGCAATCGGTGGGTCACCGATTGGATTTCCCCTAATCGGAGGGGATAATCACTATTCGGTGAAATTGGTCCAAATTGGGAAAAATCGGAACTAATCGGCTCTTAATCGGCCTTTATTCTGCATTTTTGCAGATTCCGGCGAAGTTCAAAAATTCCGGCGAAAATTTTAAAATTTCGGCCAGATTTGTTTATATATATATAAAACTAAATATATTTATAATAATTACATATAAATATGTGTATTTATATATATAAAAATGAAAATTATATATAAAAATTCCAAACCGATTAATCCCGATTA
>BJCM01062809.1:0-20984 GCA_018326385.1 Flaveria bidentis | reverse complement strand
TTAATTTATAACACTTTAAAAAAAACTAACCGGTTTGGGCCCAAACCGGATTTCAAACCGGCCCAAACCGGTTTTCAAACCGACCCAAACCGGTTTTATAGGTTTTGGTTTTTCTAAGTTCAAAACGGTGTAGAATCCGAACAGGTTTTAACCCAAACCAGTTTTGACATCCGTTGACCAAACCGATTCAGATTTAAAACCCTAATCGATTTTAAAAAAACCCGATTTGTACACCTCTAGTCTCAGGGTTTTTTATCACTAGTTTATATTAATCCACAACTATTTTAATGGTTAAGCAAATGTCAACTTTAATATATGATAAGATATGACAGCTTCGGCTTTTTGTACGAGAGGGGATCCACGTAAGCGCGTTTCACTTTTACTTACAGTTAAACTTTTTTATTTAAAGTTGGTTAAAATATTTGTCCTTTCTTTAGATTTTTATTATGCTTTATTTTATTTACATGACATGATATGTTATTAATTATGATAATTCAGTTGGCTCAAGAATCTGCATGGGAGGTAACAAAAACTATGTTGAAGAACAAATGAGTTGGTGCATTTTTAAAAGGTTTGTTTTTTTTCCTGGTTAATGTTTGTATTGCCTTTCTTGACTAAAATAATTTGACTTTTAGGTTGTAATGTTTATTTATACAACCATTTCCCTACTACAATCTTGACACTGCATGACGTGGATCATCGGAAATGTGAAACATTTTGTGATATAGAATGATTTAAGTTGATTGATTTTGGTTGTGTTTTTATTGATCAAATAATTGTTATGGATGATCTGATGCTTAAATTGTAAGATCAAAGATGTTTTATATCGTACTATGATACAACACAAGCTCATTGGATCTATGAATCATATTACGATATAGCACATTTCCAAAATGATCCATTGTCCAAAACTTCAATTATTGTTGGTTGCTACTTTTTACAGTCAAAAGTAGCATATGTGATTAGGGGAATTTCAGTTAAAGGCTTATACATTTTAATGATTTTGCTACTTTGATATTTGTCATATTTTATATACTCATAAGATTAGTTTAATTCGTAATATTTTCTCAAAAATTTATAATATCTTGTGGAAGTTCTGAATTATTTGTAGAACTGTAAAAGCCTCTGTTATTTTGTACCAAACTTGATGTTTAAGTTTTCTCATCAATGATGTTCTATTAATTTTCCCCTTTCCGTTATTTATTATTATTCACATTATTTTTAGTTGACATTCGTCATTCATTTACTATTGTAGTAAGACTATTATCTTGGGTAGGGCCTATTTGTCGTATTGCTTAGCCAAGCTACACATACAATTGCAAGGCTTGGTATATTCTAGTACTATCATCAAGGACCATACTACTACACATGTAATAATAGATTAATCTAATTTCCCATGTAACTAATAATGTGAGTTTTTAATTACTTACTATGATTCAATCAAACAAATCACTTGAGGAAAATGATGAAAATCACCTGCCTTTGTACTAGAAAACTCTATGTGGCCAAACAACTTGAGTAATTGGAGCTTCTTTGGAAAATCATGATGATCTAGCGTTGATTCGTATGCTAACTGATGCAAATTTGGATGTTGCTTAAGCCGTAACTACACAAATACATATCATGCACTATATATATGATAACAAAGGTATATTGACTTTTTGGAAATATGCAGGTCCCATGGTCTTTAGGGCTATGGCATTGAACATGTGAATGCTTGCTTCTTATGATCAATGTGTAGATTTATTTAAAATACTTTTGGCTTTGGTGAGTCAACGGTAATCTTAGCTAAGATTTTAAGTTTCATAGTTCTAATTTGGGTAGATTACACACAATACAAGTTAAACTTTTTAATGATTTTAACATTATGTTACATCTCATTATCATTTTTGCAAAAGTCATTTAAAAAAAAAACTTATGAATTATCATTTTGAGTTTTTCACTTGATCAAATTTTTTTCACATGGCATGGCATCAAGTGGTGTTATATCAACATATTACATGTAAATTCAGTTCTAATGAGAATGTTTGCTAAAAATGATGATAGTTATAAGTGTATTTTTTATTTTATGCATCATTTTTATATTAGGTTGAAAAAGTTTAAAATTTTCATTTCAATTCAAATAGTTTGCCATTCTAATTTAACATTTTAAATTACTAAAACATTTGAATATCAATTATTATAATAAAAAATCACTTATTACTTTAAATTACCATAGAAAACAATATATGGCAATCTTGTGGCCCTAAATAAGTTCTATAAAATCTGTGAGGATTTGTGGTATAAATTGAGCCATTTTTGTTTGTGATTTTCTTTTTGCTTTTGTACGAGCCACTTTTGTATCAGGGTACTTCATTGCATGAAATTAAATATATTGTAGTTGTTTTTGATTTGTAGTATGTAAACATTGTATCATCCTGGTTAGCTAAAAAGGATCATATAATCATACATTATGCATTACCACTTATAAATTAATAGATTGATGTATCTTACATTAAAAACTATTGAGTTTAATTGATTCACCAATGAAGTTTTTATATTTTCTCCTAGATCAATGGCTTTATCATTCTAGGGTTTTGATTACAGTGGTTTTATGGTTTTTCAAGATCGAGAGCATACAGGTCTGTAGCGTTCGATAATTACGAATACATATATAGATTTTCACTTATCAACCCGTGTAAGGCACGAGTTACTAAAGCTAGTTGTTTTTATATTACGGTATTTTGGTGCCTTGATACTTAAAACAAGAATAACGTTATTATGTGTTATAAAGATTGCGTGCTTAAGTTGTAAAATAGTTTTTTTATAGACGTATACATTGAAAATACGTATGTAAGGTCTAAGTGGACCGATAACTAGACTTTCATACATGCGGAAGTTTTGTGCATCAGGTTTGTTTTTTTTAACTTGATGTAATATTATACCAAAATAAACAATAACTCAAACTATCTATGATGCAATGTTGGTGCATATGTATGACATGATGCAAGGAGTAAATCATTTCGTACCTTAACTTTTTTCTAACATTAACGTTACAGTGATTTGTTTTTTATCATTTATCTGCCTCTCTCTAAACGCATTTAATGCAACTATCTTCATCATATTATCTCTATAGTTTTTTAAATAGACTAACTGAATTAAATAAAAACTAATATTAAACTTACAAAATTTAAATAACATTTCAATATTTCAAAAAAAAATCTCAAGGAAAACAAAAGATCTTAAAAAATACATTTAACTGTCTAGATTAGATATTTAGATGTTTTTAATGTAAAACTCATCATCAAAATTTAGATCTTCAAACAGATGGCGTTGTATGAGAAGACGAACAAAATAAACATTATCATTGTGAATATAATACACATTATTAAGATGTTTTAAATGTAAAAGAAAATCTCGATATCATACAAGTAGCAACTCGCATGGTCACTATTTTCCAACACTACATGCTTTTGTTTGAATTAATATGATAGTCAGAAATATTATACTCGTAAATATAGTACATTGCAACTAAATTTCTGTTGGTTGTTTTAGCTGTTAGGTTCAGGAAATATAGTGGTTGTAACACTACTAAGATTATTTCTGACACGTTTTATATACATTTTAACTCATGTCTTAATTGCAGAGAGAAAATAAATAAAAACATACAAAAAAATATCATATTAAACCTATCGTATCGCATCATACACATGATAACTTATCAATTATTATTAATGTTTTAAAAACATTCTAAGGGTTTATATGGATAAAATTCCGATTCAAATAATAATTTATACTAAATATAAAACATATGAGAATGATGTTTTAAGATAATATTAAATTAAAAACACTTACCTCATATAATACATAAGGTACAACTATTATTAAGGATAAAATAATATTTTTAACATTATTTACAAATTACCTCTTAGAATTAGTTACGTAGTAAACTTATAATTACTATAAATTACATAAATTTTACATTATCTTCCTATAAACAAAAAAAACTTAATTTGTTTTAAGATTTCTATTATATCAATCTATTATGTTTAAAAACTTTTTGATACTACAATCGTAAATGTGTATTTTTTAAACGTTTTGGTGTAATTTTTTTGCTGAACCTATATGTATTTTATAAGGTACAATAAGTTAATGTATAAATCTACAAGTTGTCATACAAAATCTATTTATTTGATGTTTTAAATTTTAACTTAAAAAAAATATAATAAACTTTTATAAATTACTATAAAAATAACAAAAATTAAAAACTCGTGTCGAATATAAAATATTATCCCACCGTATTACCCGTACATCCTTCTAGTATAACAAAATGCACCTACAAGTATTTTTTTGATACATGTATTCCACACATATCGGCATTTTCGAACGTTTGAGAACGAAGAAGAAACCACCCACAACGACGCCGTTTAACATCAAAGCTTCTGGAAACGTCTCTTCTATAGCTATAAACTACCCCTCACCCACCCCCACTGCAAATCATCTCTAGGGTTTCGTTATCCATCGCCATTTTCAATCAATTCCACCACAAAAACACCATTATCACCTCCTCAAGGTATGCAAAACGAACTTCAATCAATTCAAAACCAACATTATTCTTCAATTCACATCGATTTTGCGTGATGATAACGATTGATTTCATCTTTGATTTGTGTGTGTTGGTATAGCTGTAGGATATGGCTTCTGCTCAGTTGACATCAACATGTGTTCTTCCATCGTTTGAAGGTCTAAGGTCTTCACCTTCGAAAGTTTCATCGGTTGCGGTGTCTTCGCCTTTTAGAAGCTTGACACTACGATCAAATCGTGTTCTTGTCGTTAAATCTGCCACCACTGTTGCTCCTAAGGTTGATTGTTGCGTCAATTTGTGAACTTTTGTTCATTTTCTGTTGATTTTGTTCACTGAGGGGTTGTTTGATCGTGCAGTATACTTCGTTGAAGCCATTGGGTGATAGAGTGTTGGTGAAAATTAAAGCTGCAGAGGAGAAGACTGTTGGTGGGATACTGTTGCCATCAACTGCACAGACTAAACCTCAAGGGGGTGAGGTTGTTGCTGTTGGAGAAGGTAGAACAATTGGAGATAAGAAGGTGGAGATCGGTGTGAAGGTAATTGTTTGATCGATTTTGAAGTTTTCGACGCTTAAACACTCATATTGGATGTGAACTAACTGACAGCTGTTTGTATGATTGTTTTGAAGACTGGTACACCAGTTGTGTATTCCAAATACGCAGGGACTGAGGTTGAGTTCAATGGGTCAAATCACCTCATATTGAAGGAGGATGACATTGTTGGTATTCTTGAAACAGATGATGTTAAGGATTTGAAGCCTCTTAACGATAGAGTTCTTATCAAGGTAGTTACTTTCATACTTTGAACAACTGATACAGTCTTGTGTGCCGTCATTAACCTGGACACTGTTGATGTGCATATGCTTTTCTGATCATGAATCGCTATTAGTTATGATCGCTGTTTTACTGTTTTGCATATACTCATACGCTTGGTGTTTGGATAACAGGTTGAGGAGGCTGAGGAAACAACTGCTGGAGGCTTGTTGCTAACGCAGGCGAGCAAGGAGAAACCCTCCATTGGCACGGTGAGCTAATGATGTCTATACAAATAGTTGCATCATAGATGATATATATGTAATAAAGGTGGCATTTTTAGTCATTTTACTAATAAATAGCTTGATTTGGGTTGTGTTGTGTTTATCTTAAACGGGTCAAATAATAACTTCAGCTGAATTGGAACCTGCAATGTGTTAACAGGTTGAAAGTTTCTAAACACATTCTCGGTTTTTTCATTCAAAGATTGTATTACTGAAATAATGGAAGCTGGCAGCCTGGCTGTTTTGACCCATACTAAACAATGAATTGCTTGCCTGAACCTGTTTGACCCGTTACCTGTCTAAGCCAACCCTTTCATATTGTCACCTCGAATATGCAGCAAATGCTATGTTTTGGTTAAATAACTAGTGTTTTGTTTTTAGATAATGCCTTGTGCAGTTGTGCTTACTACATGTTTATGGGTTTTGGAAATCCAGGTGATTGCAGTCGGGCCGGGACCTCTGAATGAAGAAGGAAACAGAACAGGAGTGCCACTGTCTCCAGGAAACACTGTTCTTTACTCGAAATATGCGGGGAATGAGTTCAAAGGGGCTGATGGTTCAGAGTACATTGCTCTTCGTGCTTCAGATGTCATGGCTGTTCTTTCATAGTGTCTAGGCTTACGATTTAGATATCTTATTTTCAAAAAGGAAAAAAGATAACATCGCGTTTCAGTGTTGTAATCATGCATTTGAAACAAATTTTCCATATGTTCTACATAGCAATCAATTAGAGTTATTGGAGCCATTCATTTTGCTAGAAAATAACTCACTAACCAAGATTCTCATTGGGTTGGTTGAGAACTCATGAACCAAGGTTTTTGGAGGCCTACCCAGTAGGTGATGTTTCTTGATCAAAATGTATGTGTGAAGTTAGTTGAAGTTCGGTTAGGTGTATGTTAAGAGGTTCATCAGTGTGTGTGCGTGACCAAGCACACACGGGTCTCATGGACGGGTCAGGGTGATTGTTAGAGCATCTCTAGTTGAATCTTTTCCATTGGCTATCCCCATAATCTGCCTTTTCTCCTGTCATGGTTGTAACTTCTACCTTAGAGAAACACGACGTCTAGGGAGCCGCTTAAGCCCATACTTCCGTCATTCATCTCTTGATTGCAGTGGCAGATGCTCTTAGTTGAAATAACATGACTTCCTATTGATCGGCTTTACACTGAGCTGGTAAAACACTGAACTTTTTCTATCTGAGGGTGGTCATCACAATAGAGGATGGATTTGATCACCATTTGCGGTGAGGTTATTGCCATTGTGAAAGGCATCAGTTCCTAAATATGTAGAGGTTTGTCAGCATTAGGTTCAAGTGATCGCCGTTTGCATTGTATATCTCTCATTCTCTTGTTCTTTTGGATCGCTCGCTTGACCAAGGAACATGACCATGCAGCATGTAAATGCAAAACTCACACAAGGACCTTTCATGTGAATCTGCAAGAAATCTCAAACCTTCTTTTTTAGTGTTGTAGCAGCCTACTGTTGCTTTAGTGATGTTGCATTGTTGCCTATTGTTTGACTGACTGATCATTATTGTTGCTTTCTAACCCGTTGTCAATGCAAATGGTAATGGGACAAGACTTTTCTGATTCCCTAAAGTGATCGTCAATGGCAGTGGCGATGACCCAATTAATCGTGAATGCAACTGGCGATCACTTGAACCGCATACCAACAACCTAAATGTTGTCTGCTGAGTACGTATTTGGGAAGTGATCGCCGTTTACAATGGTGATTGTCCCATTGTGGATGGTGATCAAATCTAACCCCTCTTGTTATCCATGTACTACTTGTCTTCATATCTATGGCTTATTACTTGCTTTCATGTGATAAAAACCAACTACATTATGAGATGGTTACAAATGGATCAAATTGAACATTCGAAACAAACCAATACATTGCAACACAAAACAATCAATCAGATTCACATATCACTATTGAGGTGTAAAATCGCATTGATTTCTTGCAAAAAAACGAAAAAAAGAAAAAAAGAGTAAAAGAAATAGTGTTAAATATGAAATTTAGTGTTTGATCATTAATCATCATAGTTAATTACTTTAGATAATCTTACAAAAGAATAAAAGCTATTGTTAAAATTCATAATACAATACATAATATGAATAGTCAGCTCAAACAACATTAAATTCACCACTAGCATGAACCTCTTTGACCCTCTTTTCATACTCATCTTCTTCTTCTTCTACATCTTCTTCATCAACTTCCTCATTCTCATCGTCCTCCTCTGCTCCCCAGCCAAAATACCCTACTGATTTTGATGACGGTGGAAGATTTCTCGCCTCCTCTACAATCTTCATGATCTCATCCACGCTTTGTAGCGAAGAACTTGCATTGTCGCGTTGATAATAGTTGGTTTGAGTTGATTCCATAAGCTCTTTTGGTAAATTCTTCAAGAACCATGGATGATTCTTGATTTCCTTGATTGTAATCCTCTGTTTGATCATTATAATATATCTTTCAACACAAAGTTATAAGTATTTTAAAAAATTTATATAAAAATTGTTTCTAACCCTTATAGGATTCGCGACGAATATGCGTGAAAGTAGTTGTTTGCATTCTTGAGATATGTGGACGTAGTCTGGGATCTTGTACTGAACAGCCATAATACGCTGCAAGACGGTTTGGGTTGGATAATAAGTCAAAAGATTATGTTTATTATGTTAAACTAGTAAATAGTTTCTTGATCTTCCTTTGTACATTTCAAAGACATTTGATGTGTTTTGGTTAGATAATTACATTATTACAATAATAGTTCATAAACGATTAAAATAACTGTCGTTATAATATGTTAACATAAAATAGAAATCGGTTTTTGAAATTTTGGTTAACAAAACCGAAATTTGATGGATGTTATTTGTACTTACAGTGATGGTTTTTCTGAAATTTTTAGGATCAGATGGATCTTCAAATGGGTACGCACCAACTAGCATAACATAAAGTGTCACTCCACATGACCACACATCCGCCAACTACAAAATACATAAAAACAGATCATCATAGATTAACACATCCCATTCTTATAAAATTAGGATATATTGTGTGGATGTGTAACTATTTGTACCTTGCCATCATACTCTCGGCGAGAAAGAACCTCTGGAGCAATATAAGCTGGAGTGCCGACAGTTGATTTGGGTCTTGAATGTAAAAGCGACGACTATGTAACACACATATATACAATAAGTACGTGTTTGATACCAGATAACAAACAACAAAACATGAAAACAAACCTTTGAATAGCCAAAGTCGCATATTTTGAGGCGAGGTGCTCGACTCCCGTCTAGAAGTGTATTTTCCAACTTTAAATCTCGATGACATATTTGCTACAAGTAACAAGATCGAAACCATAAACATGGACGATTACTTGCTAATATATGAAGATCAATCAATGATAGAACACAAAGAATCCGATCACGAGAACACACTTTAGTTTTATATGTTGTAAACCGTTACTTATGAAAATATGATATTATACCAGTTTAAACGGGATATGTGAAAATACTCGGATGCTAGACATTTATGATCTTCCTAATTATTCTTCAAATGAAAACATATTTTCAAGTGTTTTATTTTCTGGAAATTTACATGTATAATTATGTTTTAAGAATGAATAATATAAGTTTATTCATATAAATTTATTTAAAAAGTTACCTCATTCTATGTGTAAATCAGTATAAGTATTTTTTTCTTATGATTGTTTTTTTAATAACCTTTTACTTTCGTTTAGTTCCACAATATTTTCTTGGTCATTTTCTATAAAGGTAAAGTTGATGGAAAGTAAATGAATGTACCATGGAATGGCAGAAGGAGACCCCAGAAATCAATTGTTGGAAGAAATACCTTGCCTGTCAAATTATTTTACAAGTATATTAATAACTCAACAAATATACATAATGCATACATATCTATATATTCATGCATAGTATAAAAGAATTGGGTGTGTATCCTTTAAATTTATGAAATAACATTTTTTTTGTGAATTATATACGTTAATTTAAAAGCTTGTATTTTAAGAAAATATAATATTTTACAAGTTTAGAGGATACATATGAAATATTATACATAAAGTTATGAAATTATAATATTTTCCTAAACTACGATGAACTATATATTACCTCGTCTTCACTAAATCGGCCCGCGGTGCAAATACGATCAAAGAGCTCTCCCCCGGCAGCATACTCCATCACTATTGCTAGATGTGTTGGTGTCAATACGACCTTTATGGGTATTCATAAATCAACAATTAGTCAATAACGAACTAATATGAACTTTATATTATTATAATGTAACTATGTAAGTATATAAAAACAAAAGGAGTTTGACTATTTGAGTTTAAACTAAAAGAAAATGATAAAGAAAAGAAAGAAGAGCGAGTTTCTTCCTTCAAATAATTTGAGATAAAAGAAAATAAGTGATTTATTATATAAACACACCATCTGTAAAAAAAATAGTTTGATTTACTGTATAGATACTAATTTTTGAACGATTACACATTAAGTCTGAAAGAAATAGGCGAGTGTGTTTGGAGGGGACTTTAAAGTTAATTTAGGCTTTTAGCATGATTGTTTGTTGATCATAAAGTGTATATTATAGTTAGATTTTTGTTTGATTTCGATGATCCTATCCGGTAAAAATATTTCTCAAGCTGATAAACATGTGAAAAACCAAAACAAGATGACGTAAGTGAATAATACCTCTTTAAACCGGATAATATTAGGATGGCGAAGGGATCTATGGTTGATAATTTCTCTTGCCACATTTTCATCAATCTACATTTACCATTTTACACACAAAAAGTTAAAAACCTTTAAAAAAAACCAATAGTAAACATACACAACACAAAATCAACACACATACCTTTTGACCGCGCATGATGTATTTCATAGCAACAAGTTCTTTAGTCTCTTTATGTCTCATGAGCCTCGCCACACCAAAGTTACCCGCCCCAAGATCCTTCACCACCTCGTACTTGTCCATGGCGACAACGGATGAGTTTCCGCGGGCTCTAGAGACCCTCTACTCGATCTTTTGCGTATACAAAAAATGTGTATGTATATGTAAATGTATAGATGCAAGTAAGTGTATATATACACACATAAGTGTTAATGTAGATGGGGTCTAGAACACGTGCTAAGGAGACTTGTGTATATGGAGGTCGGCATGGGAACTCACATGGACTTCCACGAACTCCCATGACTACAATCTTTAAGTAATTAAATGTTTGTTTTTTTAATGTCAAATGGTATATTATTTATATATTTCAACGTTCAAAACAATTAACTTTTTGGGTGGCTTTGTAAAGTGTAAAAAAGTTTTATTAATAGTTATAAATGGTGATGGTTTGTAAGTTACGAAATTAGTTGATAGACATGCTTATCTACAATCACTTTTATTACTATAATATTATGTGCGTAATTTATTAAGTTATTCAAAGTTAACGTATTTGTTTTAAATTTTAAATGATTGAAGACAATATTTTTGAACGGCACATGACCACTCTGCTTTAAATAATAGGTGCTATTGTAATTGTATTCATTTATTCGTGTTCCGGCCGAGACCACACATCCAATCCTCTTAAAGGAAACCCACAAATAGAAAAAACTATATGATCTAACTCTAAATTTTGTTACTTACAATGAAACTTAAACCCAAAACCTTCTCACAATTATATGTTTTTGGATAACTCACATTAACCGTTTGTACTAAGTATCATTAGTGATTGAAGATAATATGTGGTTAAAATATGTATAGGCGTTTTAATTCTTAACATGTAAGTAAACGAATAACTATAAGGGTTGTTCGTGTCTGATGTATAGATACTTGCTTGATTTATTTTTATTATTTTTTTATAAGCGACAGAGCAAAAATTACTTCATAGTTATATATTTTTGCAAATAAATGTTTGATGCAGCTTAAAAATCAACCAAATAATATTTAATCATTGAGCAGGGGTTTAAAATAGTTTGTTAGGAAATGTATTTTCTACTACAGTTTAATTTAAAAGGTTGTAATATTAGGAAGATTAGGTTAGTTTCCGTGTAATACACGGATTAAATAAATAAAATATTAAATAATTATTAATAAAAATTTATGCATTATAAATCATGCTTGAAGATAAAATATGATTATAGTTACGTATAAATAACTATTTTAAGTAAATAAACAATAATGTATTTTTCTTAAACTTTTGTTTTTATAAAAAAATGTGATTTTTGAATATATTTTTTAAGAGATATGATTTTTTTAATTTCATTGTATTCTGTTTTTTATATTTTTTTTTGCTTTTTAAAAAGTTTGTTTTAATAAAAAATAGGTTTTAATTTATTAAATTATACTTTTTTTAATTTGAAAATGATATGAGTAAAAATATTAGTATTCAATGTTATTATTAATAATATACAGAAATGTGAAAGTAAGTATAATAATGTTTACCATTGTTTCACTCTTAGTTTAGTTTTATTATAGATAGATAAATAGATTAAAAACTCATTAAATAAACAGATTAAATTTTAATGTAAAATATATATGTAAAATAAACATGAATAGTTACAGTATAATATTTTAATATAAAATAAAATTAAAATTATATATGCGTAATAGCTGAAGTAATAAAACAATTATACAATTTTTTAACTCTCTTATGTAAATAGTTTCATTTTTAAACATTCGTTTTAAATTTTTTTTTTATAAAAATATTGTTTTTCAAAAAAACCCTGGTTTGTAATTATTCTGGTTGTTTTAAAAACATTGTTTTATAATATTTCACCTGTTTATAATTTTTGTTTTAACACAAAAGGATTTAAAATATTTTTTTAAATGTTTAGTGTTTTAGAAAATTTCATATCATATAAAACTTTAGTTTTTTGTTATTTAGATTTTAGTTAAAAGATGTGATTTCTAATTTTTTTTATAAAATTTATTTAAAAAAAAGATTATTTGATTTTAAAAAAATAGATAAGAGATAGAAACATAACAAATAATAGAATTTACATTTAATAAAGGATATAAATTTGTAAAATTATTTAAATTATTATAATACTCTTTTAGAGGGAAAATTGATATGTGAGCATCTAAAAATATGATAAATGTAAAAAACATGACTTAAAAGAAAGAAAAGTGGTAAAATAAATATTATTTTATTATAGGTTATAGATTATTTAAATTATTAATCCAAGTTGTTGATTGCTTCATTTTAGGAAACATTAATGTGTGGTGAGAATCTTGAAGCTCCAGAGTCGCCAACCGTTAAGAAAAAACACTATAGATGACAGTTTGGCATATTAAAGATAAAATAAATATTAATTAACGGTTGTATGTATGTAGAATTGTAGATAAGCTTGGCAAGGCTCTTGGGTAGTTTGGGTATTTTGGCAACTCGACACCCGTAGTTAAGGTAAAGACTAAGGGTAGTTCATTTCGGGTGGTAGAAGTCAAAATGAATTGAAAAAGTTGGTAGTTTGGGTAATTTAGGTAGTTCTAATTATGTCTCTATCAATTTGGGTAGTTTTGATAAAAATGGGTGAGAGTCAATTATTCGTTGATATAATTTAAATAGTTTGGATTGTGCTTCTAGACCATAAAAGTACGAGAAGCAGGGAGAAGGGATTTGGACGTGTTAAGGGGTGGATAAAGATGAGGCAACATTGTTTATGTTTATGGTGCGTGCACGACGACGACAAATCTTGATGCACCGTTATACAAATCCTATATCGGCATTTGGCGATTAATTTCTTGTAAAAAAGTATAGCAATATTGTATTCATATTAAAAGTGAAAAATTAATTAACTTTACGAGATGGTTTTTAAAAATATTAACGTATATAGGTCATTAACGTTTTAAAAGTATAAAAAATAAAATAAAATAAACAATTGATGATTATTACCTTTTGTCGTAAGTGTCACGATTGGTAGCTAGTACATGTAGAATCATTAAAATATTACAATGTATTCGCAATTAAATACACGTATTTAAAGATGGATGAACTAATTTATAAATATTTTTATGAATTTCATTTTAACCTTAAGCATGTTTTCTAACAACATAAGTCTAGACCATTTTATTTTTTTAAACAATGGGATTCTAACTGTTATTAAAAAAGTTAAGTTGAGTTTCTTGGTTAAGTTTGGTCATGCCACAACAATGAAGAATGATGATTTAAATTTTAAATCATAGTTGACTTTGAAATGCCATCCCATTGCCATGTGAGATCATAAAAGGGTAAAACATTTTGCTAAATTGACTCGTAAGATTCCATACTTCACATGCCATTGAACACATCATACTCTCCTTCAATCAACATTGATAACTTTCATCTATCAAAACTAACAACATCCCATATTCGTATTTATTTATTTGGATATTACTTTTTCATACTACATTTAAATAAGACGTTATATGTTATTCCAAAATAGTTAAAAGAAAAAATGCTAGTTGTTTCATAATATCATATTAACATTATTTTTATTATAGTGTCAGATGTTAAATAAAAAAAAATACTTCTAGCCTAAAAATCTATCAAAAGTTCAGAAAAACAAGATTGATTTAAGAAGCAATCTTAGTTCTGCTCTACTTTTTCACATGTGATCGATATGACGTAGACGTGGCACGATATTCAATCGGATCAGACCCGACTCAAGCGAACAGTTCGTGAACCGTTTGGCGGGAAGTTCGTTTATGTTCGTTCATTTAGTAAATGAATGAACACGAATAAGAAAATTCCATACGTTTAGTTAAACGAACGAACATGAAAACAAGCCGCGTTCGTTTAGTTATGTTCGTAAACGTTCGATAATGTGTTCGTTTATGTTTGTTCTTGAACGTTCAATAATGTGTTTGTTTATGTTTGTTAACGTGTTCGTTTATATTCTTAATATTTGCGTCATATATTTTTTTATGATTATTATATCAAGATTTTTTTTGATATTTATGTTAACTACTTATTTATTTTTGTTTGATTTTATGTAATGTTTGTAATCAAAAATGTAAATTTTATTCAAAAAGAATTCTTTAATGTTTTGTATTCCTTTGTGTTCATGAGTTTTCATTGTGTTCGTCATGTTCATGAACAATTGTTTGTGTTCATTTAATTTTGTTTGTGTTTATTTGTTTTCGTTAAGTGTTTGTGAACAGTTCATAAGCATATTCATTTTCTTAATGAACAAACGCGAACAATAAATCTCGTTCGGTAAGTGTTTGTAAACATTTCATGAAAAAAATTATTTCTTAACGAACGAACATGAGCAATACCTTGTTTGTGTTCGTTCGGTTCGTTTGTAGCCTACTACTCTACGAGTGCAAATGCCTCAACAATCTAGCCTAGCCCATATAAACATACTTTAGCAGTTTTAGCCCAATGCCCCAAACCCATATTGATCATCTCGACATAAACCCTACACATCCACACAAGCATTACTCGAGCCTTCGACAAATCCGCTGTGCGACATCTCTGCGATTATCTTCGACTGATAATAATCCGATTCTGCACAAATCAGTAACTCGTTCAACACAGCACGATAGTGCCAAATTTGTTCGTTGAACTTGTATGATTGTATGTCTAAGAGTTAGTTTGTCATTATTCAGCATTGTTTGGTGCTTGTGTGACAGTTTGATTGATCATTTTGATGAATTTTGTGTATGTAATAATAGCAACAGATGGCGACCACTGCGATGTATCTTTCGGTCACTAATCGGCCGTTAGTTTCGACTACGGTTACTGTAAAACCGCTGCAAATAAGATCGTTTACGGTGAGATGCTCCACTGGTTCCGCTTCTACGGGTGCTGCAGTTGCTGGTAGTTTTTTTTTCTATCAATATGATTTCATGTTAATGTGTGAAGTTGTAGTTATTGCAGTTCAAGTTTTGTTTGATGTAATGATGTTTATGATTATGGACATTTTTAATGTTGCATTGAATCTTTGTATGCTCGATTGGTGCTTGTTTTCATGCTGTAATAGTTATTACGTAATGTGTTATGGCATGCTGATTGTAGTTACAGTTAATTTGTGATACGCGACTACGTGCTGAGTAATTATATGGCTATGATATATTGATATGTAAGTCTAAATTCCTAACCAGTTGATGGAATTGAGATGGGACACTAATTTGTTCTAGGATTCCTAGCCTCTTACTTGGAAAGCTTAAGTTTACTTCACCATCACACACAAGAAGATGTAAGGTATCACACAACTCGTGGACTCGAATGTAGCTCTCTTACTTGATCACTAAGCATCGATCTAACGATCACATTTCTTGTATAGATATCACATATTACATATTCAAATGGGGTAAGAAACTAGAAAACAGGTAAAAGAGTAGAGTACCTTTAAACCAAGTGCTTTTGCTCTAAACCCCTAATTATTAATAAACCATAATCATGTGAACTCATCCAACACAGTTGAGCATCATATGAGATTGAAATGATGTTGTAGCAGAATATAAATTAGCTGTAATTTTGTGATCTTGGAAAAATTATTAATTCGTGGATATTCTGTTGCGTGATGTGTAAGATTTTAGCCAACTAATAAGTAATTTATTGTATGATCAACCTTAGATTGGACTTTTGATTGTACGGAAATGAGCAATTTTATATAAGTTGTCATAGTTCAAGGGAAATGTACAAGTGTGCATCATATTCAATATAATATATTTACTTTACACATTTAGTTGTTAAGTTTTTCTACTTGTAGCTTGTAACCTTTGACCTCATGTGCCTTAAACGTGATTAACCTGTAGCACCTTGGAAGCTCGCGGATGCTAGACTTGTGCTTGAAGATGGATCAATTTGGAGAGCCAAGTCATTTGGTGCTTCTGGGACTCAAGTTGGTGAAGTTGTATTCAATACTTCCTTAACAGGGTGAGATGGAGTTACACTTTTCAACATTTTTGATATTAATCTTATGCTGTGTTTTTATCCTTTGATGTATATTTGTATGTCTGGTTTCTGAAACCGCTTGCAGGTATCAAGAAATTCTCACAGACCCTAGCTATGCTGGCCAATTTGTCTTGATGACAAACCCACACATTGGCAATACAGGGGTTAACATAGGTATGTGAGAGAGTAACTTGATATGATGTAATTTTGACATTATTGAAACAAGTATATGTTTGCAGATGATGAAGAATCAATACAGTGTTTCCTGGCTGGTTTGATAATTAGAAGCTTGAGTATCAGGTATGCTACATCCTTGATTTCTGATCTTGCTTCATGGTCTTGTTTAATCACCCCAAGGTCTACCCAATCTGACTTTGGTTGATGAATTATTTCCTCCAGCACTTCAAACTATAGATGCACAGAATCACTTTCTGACTATTTGTCAAAAAGAAACATCATGGGAATATGTATGCCCTCCATCTCATAGACTCATATTATATAATCTAGTCCACTTTAGGATTTGTTTTTATGGTTATTATGTTGGAACAGATGATGTTGACACTCGTGCAATTACCCGTCGGTTACGAGAAGATGGAAGCTTGATTGGTGTCTTGAGCACAGAACAGTCCAAAACAGACGAGGAACTTTTGGAGATGTCCCGCACATGGGATATTGTTGGTAATGATGGCCTTGTCTAACTGTCTGGTCGGGTGCAATGTTGGTAACTAGGTTTTATTTGACATTTGTGCAGGTGTGGATTTAATTTCTAGCGTCTCCTGCAAGAAACCTTATGAATGGGTTGAAAAGACCGGGTTGGAATGGGATTTTAACGCGAATCGAAGACACGAAGAGACTTTCCATGTTAGTATTTCTCTATTGAAGTCACTGAGGTTCATGAATGACACTGTTGTAGTTTAAGTTATTATTTTCTTAATTTGAATGAAGGTGGTGGCTTATGATTTTGGTATCAAGCACAATATATTAAGGCGATTGGCGTCTTATGGGTGTAAAATTACTGTTGTTCCCTCGACATGGCCAGCTAGCGAGACTCTTAAAATGAAACCAGATGGAGTTCTTTTCAGCAATGGACCGGGTGACCCGTCTGCAGTTCCTTATGCTGTTGACACTGTGAAGGAGCTTATTGGCAAGGTTCCTATATTTGGAATTTGCATGGGACATCAGTTACTTGGTCAGGCCTTGGGAGGAAAAACATATAAAATGAAGTTTGGTCATCATGGAGGAAATCATCCTGTTCGCAACCTTAGGAATGGAAGTGTTGAGATTAGTGCACAGGTATTTAATGCCACAAACTCTTTATGTATCTTGGTTTCTCATGCTACTTCTCGGTCCACAGTCCATTTAGGGATAGTAATGGGATAAGTTTTGGTAATCCCAGTCCTCTATACCTGAGACATTGGTTCCCCATAACACATTAGCCATCTGGTATACCCATAATGTGATGGGTTTTGGTAATTCTTGTCTTATATCTGATTGTAAAGCCATGTCACGTACCCAAGCGGTTCGTGTTACACATTATCCATCAGGTATACCCGTTTATGGTCTTATGTGTTTAAATTTTTTGTATAACTTGAATCGTTTGAAGTTTCTTTTATACCAATCATTGTGTTTTTTAAGATATAATATATTTCGATTCGATGCGCATTCTGCGCAGTCAGATATTAGGTTATTTTCATCCCAAGCCTGTGGGATTCTATAAAACATTAAAACTAATTCCATACTTGGTTTTGTATCAAATACCCGTCCTGAATCTTTGTCATCCCTAATTCCCTATCACTTTCATTTTGATGTAAAACTTATGTTGCAGAATCACAATTATGCGGTTGACCCAGAGTCACTCCCAAGCGGGGTCGAAGTAACACATGTGAATCTCAATGATGGAAGCTGTGCTGGTCTGGCCTTCCCTCAACAAAAACTCATGTCTCTTCAGTATCATCCTGAAGCGTCTCCTGGACCTCATGATTCAGATCTTGGTGCGCCTTAAATCTTTATTTTGTTTATAATCCTAATAACCCACATGATTCTTGACACACTAAGCACTATGATGCACTCCCATTTTCATCATATGCAACACTTTCATTTTAGGATTTTTCAAGGAAGCTACAACAAATTCCTTTTTAGAAATATTTTCCAAGTTAAAATAACGTGTATAACGTTTCGTACTTTTCAAATAAATTGGTAGAAAGCGTGTGTTGAGGTGAGTTGAGCTCAAGTTTTGCTTGTCTCATGATTAGTGGCGTGCAGAAACCGGTAACCCAAAAGGTTTGCCAGGACCTGCTATGTTAATATATTTAGTTTTTAACTTGCAGTTTTTGGCTTAGTCTAGAATGGAACCTAAATGGTTTTTATATTGCAAATATCAAAGTTTCTAACTTGAAATGTCGTCTTATATTTATAAAATTTTGAAATGCCCATGTATATTTCCAGTTTGTGGTTTGATTCAGGACAGAACCGATGTATTATTATTGACCAATAATTATCACTCACTCTTAACTAACGTTAAAGTTCTTATTTATGTTGAACTTGGTGGGAAACAATCTCAAATTTTTGGTATATTTTAGTCTTCTAAATACCTAATATACTTCATATCCATTTGCAGTATTTGATCATTTTGTGGAGTTGATGAAAAAAGAAAAGCAAAGTGGTTGACGCAAGTCTTGATAAAAGAGCCCGGCATGAAAAGAGTTTTCACCGAACGACGCGCTAGCAACTACAAGTGTATCCTTGGCTAACTATTAGTTGACGCAGGAACATTGTGAATTTTAAGAATGTTGTGTTTTATCCGAAAATATTAACTTATCCAAGACTATTATATGCATTACATTTGTGTGCATGTTTCGCTACCACCATGGTCCTTGACCTACCCGGCTGGTCTTAGATTTTCTCTGACCAAGCCAGGTCGGGCTTAGATTGATATGTAAGTTATGTATATATGGCTACTAACAAGGGGTGTAAACTAACCGATTGGAGCCGAAGCTTCACTTAAGCTTGACTGCTTGAGTTTGGCTCATTTTTTACTTAATAGAGCTTGGGCTCGAATAATTTTTTAAAGCTTGAGTCTGGTTCTTTTAACTCACCTAAGCCACTATAAATGTTCTGTTCATGTGTTGATGTTTTCTCTACAACTTGTTCACACATTGTTTTCAACTTAAAATTTCTTTCACAAGAAATATTTGTAAACAGTTAAAGATTTACTAGTAGGAACGACCCTTTTATTCTCATGTTTTGCATATTCTTTGTAATTATTAATGAATTACTTAATCCAAAATCATGTTAATTATCTTGTGTTTTCAAGTTTTGTTGAGAGAAATTAAAAGATTTTTTTTCTCTTTTTTCATTATCTTTTTTTCTTCTCTTTATATTTTTTTTCAATTTAAAAACATTGATTCTAAGCTTTATTTTCTTTTCACTATCTTTTTTTCCTATCTTTAAATGTCATGGAGCTATATTTTTTATTAGGGATTATAATTCGAAACGGAATGAGGATAATGTATCTGCGTGAATGTTAGAACATAAATTATTTTAGTTGGGCTAGCCTCTTTTTGATTTTCCATACCTTTAGGATTTTATGTTCATAATTATTGTAAAATCAATTGAGAATACGAACGCGGAATATCAACAATACAAAGATGATACAAACAATAATAAAGCCGTGAACAACGCGGAATATCAACAATACAAAGATGATACAAACAATAATAAAGCCGTGAACAAGAACTTTCGAATGATTATTATAATTGGAATGATTTCGGATCCTTTTACCGATTACAACTCTACTTTATTTATAGTGTTTAACTAACTATAACTAACACTCAACAAATATTGAGAATTTACACTAAACATCCTACACTATATCTTCCGAACGGAAGTAACCATTCGGAAGATTCCATACTAAAATATACATACTTCGGAAAATATCCAAAGTACACTTCAACATCCTTCTGAAGCAAACATAACCTTCGGAAGATATTAACTTAGCTTCGGAAGAACTATGTTATGCTTCGGAAGAACTATGTTATGCTTCGGAAGAAACTTAACTTCGGAAGTTTCACTTGTTTTGGCTTTTAATATTTCACAATCTCCACCTTAAAATCCAAAACAAAATTTTAACCAACTCCCAATGTATCCAAGCAAAACTTGAACTTCACACCAGGTAGAGACTTTGTAAACATATTTTCTAGATTCTCCAAAGTAGACACACTTTCCACTTTTACCTTCCCAACATTCACCACATCTCTTATGAAGTGTAACTTCACATTAATGTGCTTTGTCCTCTCATGAAACATGCCATTCTTTGACAATTGAACTGTACCATGGTTATCATACAACACCATTGAGTCTGCACCTTTGATTCCCAATTCAAAAACAAAACCATGCAGCCACATAGCTTCCTTGACTCCCTCAGTCAAAGCTATATACTCAGCCTCTGTTGTAGATAATGCCACCACATGCTGCAACTGAGCTTTCCAACTAACCAAGTTACC
>BJCM01062808.1:0-21888 GCA_018326385.1 Flaveria bidentis | reverse complement strand
ATATATATATATATATATATATATATATATATATGTATATATATATATATATATATATACATGTATATGTAGTAAACTTATATAACTAGTATGACTAGATAGAGTAAGTTACATATTTCATCATTTACATTTAATAAAAATTATGGAATGACTACTTGTAAAAAAATTAAAAAAGCTTTAAACTCTTTTAAAACTTTTAAGAGGTTGTGTCATTCTGGTTTGTTTGATTAAGTTGTTTACTTTTTCAAAACTTTTACATTTTTGTTTGTTTGATTAAGTTGTTTACTATTTCAAAACTTTTACATTTTCGTTTGTTTGATTAAGTTGTTATAATTCTTTAAGAGTTACTATGAGTTGGAGCTTATATATTACAGAATTCATTTCTATTATTTTGTTATGTTTTGAATTGTTATAATATAAATGTTTACTTAATTGAATAAATTTAGACTTTATGAGGATGGCTAACTCATTGTTATTGAATGAATTAACATGGTTGCGGGGCTGGCGATGAACACCATCCCCCCCCCCCACCCCACTCTCTTCGTTACTAAAAGATTATGCCGCTTGTAAGGATACCCATGTTCTTTCCTGTTAAGGAGGGGTGTGCAATACACCCGAAAACTAAAATCAAACTATAGGCGCAATCAAAATACCTCAAAATAAATTGCGAATTCAATTTTGGTTCCCAACCATATCCAAATTATAAATTCGGTTTTTTGGTTCGGTTTATGGTCCAACAAATCTTGTTTATTTGGATATGTGAACTAAAGATGATAGAATAACTGAATAATAACCAAACCAAATAAATTGTTAAATCAATTTAAATGATTTAGTCGGTTTAGCTAGCCAAATGTTAAGTCGGATCGGTTCGATTTTGAAACATGCCCTAAAAGTTTTAAAACCGAATAAATTGAATAAACCGATATCACAACCGATAAACTTAACTACCACTTATGAAAAAATTAAAAATAAAAATAACACGAGCCAAAGTTGATAAATTATATTAAAATTTAAAAAATGTGTACATACTGTGCTCCAAGCATAATGAAGTCTCTTGAAAAAATAATAGTGATAACCTACAAAATGGTGATATGATCTAATAATTCAAAGATTTAGTGATTACTAGGCCCTAAGTGTGTGTCACTATCTCTAACCTAACTCTTATCACCCATATTGTGATTAGTTTATCACTTTATTATCTATACCTTAGTCGCCATCATTGGTTTCAGTTTAACTCTTTTAGTTAGAGAATAGCACTAATATACAAACAAATCATTCTCTTCTAAAAAAATAAATAAAGAAAGTTATACTTGAAAAATATGAATATTCTTACAGTGCTAAAAATATGATAATTTTGTTGAAGTAAAATCGTATAAACTAGCTCGTTTTAACAAAAAGAAATATATAAATGACCAGTGACTTTTCACTGGGCTCACTAAAGTACAGACTTCTCAATTTGACCCACGATCAACAATTAGCCCAGGCCCAGGCCCATTAACTTGAAATGTTCACTGGCAATATGGACTCAGGTCTTCAGCCCATCCAAACTCCTCCAGGAAGGCCAATACAACTCCATTAGACCACCCGAAACCAGTCTGCAAACCAACATTTTCATCAGAAAAAATCAAAATAATCCTGGGCCTAGGCCCATAGCCCATAATAGAAACAACCCAATAACACAAAATTAAAAAGGAACGGTTTTAGAACCAGTTTTTTAACCTAGAACCGGATCGGTTATTGAAACCAGTTTAAAACCGACGCTACATGTAGGGTTAAAACGGTTTGTAAACTAGTTTGGCCAAAAACTGGTGTTGACCATTTCTGACCCCAACTGAACTAGTTTAATCCCGAACCGGTTTAGGGCCGAACCCGTTTTGTGCACCTCTAATTAAGACATTGTGTAAATATGCTTACTTGTGGCACATATTCGCCACCGCCGCCAAATTCTCCACACTTGCTAACATCATATTTCTCATGCATTGCTTTTGATGTTTCATATGTTGCATAATTAGTTCTGATCCACCTTATGGCAACATCTTTCGCTAGTGATCTCGCTTCTTCTGATCCTGATCTAACCAGACCTTCAACGATCATGTGTTGAATAGGGGCCCAACCATTTGGAAAATCCCTGTTTTCAACAGCATATTCTTGTTATTCATCGTTAATAACCGACTTATAATAGTATTTGATTGTGCAGATTACCATTGCTCGCTTGAATTAGTCAAGGAAGTTACTATGCCTGCAGCGCGTACCAGTCCCAAGCTTTCAAGGCTTTGTGCAACTTTGTTCACCACGGTTTCATCTTAAAAAAGATTATTGAATTATAATTTGGATCAAATGCGGTTAATTTTGTAAATGACCCGTTTAAAGTGAACATAAACAAACCTGAGTAGAATAACTGAACCCATAAGGGGATGAAGTTTGAGGCAAATATGTCTTGATTCTGGTGCGAGGCATCCCACGTGTAAACATCCTGAAATCGATACAACATGTTAGACATTTATACAGTAACAGGGTGTGGCTCGAACCAATTGGTCTTGTGGTTACAGAACCACTTACCTTGTGGTTAGAGCTCTCATTGAGCCAGTAATCGAACCATTGTCCCTTCTCCTCGTTCCAAAACACGATGTCCATGGCCTTCTTTCTTGCTTCTGAAGCTCTAGCAAAGTGTAAAGTGTGACTACTTTCTCCGACAACATTTGCCAAGAAAGATATGTCAAGTTCCATCTGTGAAAACATTAAAATAACTTTTAAGCGTTTATGCATCCGACTCTAGAAAGACATAACATGCACAAAATGGTTTCTAATTCACACCTTTAGTATGTATGCATTCAAATCAACGGGTACTATCGTTGTTGTAGACAATGTTGTGAGATCAGACTTATTCCTGAAACACAGATCATCAATTCAAATAATCATAAAAAAAGAAAGAAACGCGTATTAATTTGTAAAAAATGTGTTTAGTTTACTTCATCCATCTGGTACTAAAATCCCAACCCGTTTCTGCAGTCGAAGCCAGCTCACGATACAGTTGCTGTTTCTCACAGTCATTCTTAAGTTTACTCGCAGTCTCGGTGTCCTATGAAACAAGAAAATGTAAATCTTTGTTACATTCATTGGTTTGATAAACTGAAAGCGCGATCTTTAAACTAATTATGTTGTGATATCTTACGATGGTGAATGATTCTGGCCTAGGTTGATTCCACATTGCATAGTACCGGCTTAAATTGTGTGTTGAACCTTGAGAGTCCACAATTGTCACATTATGTATTTCTGTAACAGAAACAACCTAAGTAACAACTCGTTTCAAAAAGAAAAAAAATAAACACATTATAGCGAGTGACATTTACTCGTATTCCAAAATTCATGTTCTTTGATCAGGGCCGGGAGTGCCTTCTTGACCAAGTCAACGTCGTTAGTTCGCTTATATACTTCAATCACCATTGAACTCAACAATGGAGGCTGACTGAAAATAGTTCCACCAACCATTAACTTTAAACTCTTAGTTTTCTAAAAGGATATAACTAATATGTCTGTCCATATATATGCAAGTTGGTACCAATTTGTCACATTATTATACAAACATCTTAAAAAATACATACAAACAACAAAATGTATTTACCTTCTATTCGTATAATACGCACGAGCACCATTCAGAACGTATCCGTATGTGTCAATCAAATTAAGCAGATTGAGAACCATCCCTTTCGCTGTCTCATACATTTTACTTGTCAATAGTCCTCTGCTCAATACACATCATAACATAACATTACATAATACAATAAACATATCATTATGCTTTTTTAACATAACGACTCATTTCAACCCGAGACCATTTCTGTCAGACCCATTTTGACCCAAACCAAATTAGTACTTCTTATGACGACCCGTTTTGACCCGAACCTAGTTTTGGCTAAATTATTCACCCAACCTGACAGCTTAATAGCAGGAATGTACATGTTTCCTCACATGTATCAAGAATCTTAGAATCTATAACATATTAATATTATTAATGAATGTACCTTATAACCCAATATGAATCCCAATAATAAACCTCTTGAAATCTTGATCCAGGTATAATCACAGGGTGTTCTAAAGGAAGCAGAGTATGCAACTCTGGATTCTCCAACACGCGATTCGACACCTTTCGGCTCAAATTCTTCCAAAGTGAATGAACTTCAAGAGCCCAATCTCTCACACCCTGGTGCACCACTTTGGGCAAGAACCCATCTGGTTCAGCCACAAAGTCAACCGGTTCAACCACTTCCAAATCCTCTTTAGCCCCATTCATAAACTTGGTCAAAAACCCATTCAAATCAGAAGCTAAAACCGACCCGTTTTCTGTCTTTGGGAGACCATCAAACGCTTGTTTGACTGTTGGAAGATCATACCTCAATGACAAGTCAACGTAGAATTTTGGGTCAAAATTCACAGGACCAAATGTTTTAAAAGCGGTTTCTTGAACAGTTTGGAGAAAGATCACAAGTGGGGTTGTGGGCACCACTGGACCATGATCAGTTGGTCTGCAGATGTGTGCAGAATTTGAAGTATCCACCATGGCTGCAGTGAAGAAGATGATTAGAGTGAAATTGACAAGTGTTATGGATTGTATTGAAGCCATTTTAGGCTAAAAGTGAACGGTTTACATGAAATTAGAAGATGGTGATTTGTTTATATACATATGTATAGATGTATAGATATAGATGATGAATTCAAGGGGATACCTGAAAGCGAAAGGGGCCGGCTGTTGGACTGTTGCTATGGTGTTAATTGTTCGATTTGAACGCTAATTCAACGCAAAGAGAGAATTAATGAATGTGGTTAATTGGTTATCATATTTAAACCCCTTTTCGTGGTATGTATGAACGCATAAATGTTTGTCATGCGTCCTACAAGGCATCAATTTTTGCAATAAATGAAAACATTGCATACGTTCAAATTACCGGCGTCTGTGATCGGTTTCATTCAGTTTTAATTCAGGCTTAAAACTGAAATAAAAAATCAATATATTTTTAAAACTGTTCGGTTTTGGTTTTTTTGGTTTTTGGTTTTCATTTTTCATTTCAGTTTCGGTTTTGTTCGATTTTATCGTTTGGGCTTCAAGTTTCTAAAAAAATTGTTTTAAACTAAAAACTTTGGTCTTACATAATTTTGTTGATGTTTAAATATAATCTATATATTCTTATAAGTAAGTTGACATTAAATTCAATGCAATCCATAAAATATAAGAACAAAAAGTTTAATACAACATATTAATCTATCAATTTAAACAAAATAAGTTTAAGATTATTGTTGAAACCTAAATATTCAATTTCTTTTAGATAACATAAGTTAAATGTGTAACTAATAAGCTACTAATATTTATAAGTGTATGATTACAACTCTAATATACAAGTTTGTTCGTATGGTTTCGGTTCGGTTTTTTCGGTTTTTGTTACAAACAAAACCAAAACCGAACCAAAAAATCCGGTTTCTAAAAAATCGTCAAACCAAACCGTCGGTTTCTTAACGGTTTTGGTTATTTCAGTTCGGTTGTGTCGGTTATTTTGGTTACGATTCGGTTATTTTGGTTTCTTGCATACCCCTATATTAAATCGTAAAAAAAAAACCGTCACTCAACAGACTCGGAACAAAACGAGAGTTAAATTAAACATCAAGTACTCCCCTACATGTTATCTCGTAATCTTTCATAAGCTAAGGCATATAATAATTCATCACTTTGATAGTCTTTTGATCTATTATTGTTTGAAACATAAATGTACGACACTGATTTAAATAATAAGTATTATTTTAGTTTGGTTTATATATTCGTTTTTTAGCTGGGACCACACCCCAAACACTTATAAAAGAAAACTTACAACTAAAAAAACATCATCTCTTAACTTTAAATATTTTTATTCGGATTGAGATTTAAACTATATATCTGTTCATTATAAATTTCTTGATGTTATATTTTGATCTATTTACTCCTGATGTTTATTCTCATCAATATAATGGGTTTTAGGACTAGATTCTACAAAGTGTGTACATTCGTCCCAAAAGTATATAATAATTTATCAAGTATATAATAATTCATCATCGATAACACAATATCAAAGACAGTTAAGATGTCTGCAATATAATATGCATATAACATATTGTTAGATTCACCTTGATTCTAAAAAAGGTTAAAAATTATATATTATAAAAATAATATAAAACGCCATTAGTATTTGTCCATGTCTAGTTACGTAGCTTTGGCAACATATATTCGTAAATTTGAATGCTTTTTGTAATAAGTTGCATACACCCTCATTTGGAAGGATACCTTAATTAATTAAATTCATGTCGGCCACAACTTATGTCAATAGTTGATTCCATTCATTTTATATCCTCTTCATCCAAGATAACTATAAATCAGTTAGATTATTTTCTAGTTTATTCATACATTTTTTATGAACACTTCATCTATAATTGTGCACATATCCGTACTAACTCACCATTATAGAACCTATAAATTTCAGTAAACAACATTTGTGTTTTTAAAGATACGTTAATAAAGCTTAATTTTATAAAAAGTACAATTTAATTGGTAGGTAATCATTGTTAAAATTAAAATATTTTAAATTTAAAAATATATATAAAGAGGTTTATGGATATGTATGAATAATAATTATCTTTTTTTTTCAATGTTATATTTTTACAACTTATATATTTCATTATATATAATTATTCGTAAATATGTTATCTATAACATATATTAAATTATACATATATAGTCTATTATAGAATTTTACTATTTAACTTGTGTAACATACAAGTATGTAAAATTGTATTATATATCACAATAAACTCAAAAGGGTGGTGTTATACTTACCTTTTATTAAAATAGTTAAATCTTTTTATTTTGTGTTTTTTTTTATTTATCATATCATAATCTAATATGATAAACTAAGAATGTTTAAGTTTTATTTATTAATTTATTTATTTGTTTATTATGTCTTTTCGTCTTTATTATGTTTTGTTTTTTATTGTTTTTAATTGTAGTAATTATAAATGCTCAAAATAGCCAAACACATAAAATACTGAAAATTGAACCGTATTTGTAACAAAAGAAACTTAATTAAACTGTGAATTTGGTTTTGGTTCGGTTAATGGGCAAAATCATGCTTATTTAGTCCGACTATCCATATAAACCGAATAATAAACGGTTTAAAAGGTTTAATAAGATAACCAAACCGAATAAATCGGTTTAAATGGTTTAGTCGGTTGAATTTGGTTCGTTTAGGACTATTTCCAATTTCAAATATATTTTTAATTTTTATATTAATTTTTTTCTAACTTCAAAAATATTTATATACAATTTTCATAACTTTTTATCATTTTCAAATATGTTTTTATATTGTTATATAAAAAAGTATATTTGAACTGAATATTTATATCATTTTCAACGTGTCTTTGATTTGTAGGTTTGTTTATGTTTTCTTTCTCCGGGTTCCTGCTTTCTTTCTTTTGTTATCGATACCTTGAATATTCTCGCTATTAAGGTTTGGGTTTTTCTTTTGTTTGCTCTTTTCGGGGCTTTGATTTTCGTCGGTTTCCTATTTTGGACTGTGTCGCTTTATTTGGGTTTTCCTTTTGTTTGCTCTTTTTAGGGCTTTGAGTTTCGTTGGTTTTCTATTTTGGACTGTGTCGCTTTCTTGCGGTTTTAATTTTCGTTTGTTTTGTGTATGGTGTTGAGCTTTAATTTAGTTTTTGGGTTCTGCGTGTTCTGGTATGTTATGGATTTAGAGTTTTAGTGTGTTTTTACTTTGTGTATTTTATTGATTTTGTGGTTTTGAACCTTCATTTTAAATTTTGATTTATGATTACATTAAAACTCGCATACGCGCAGCAACGCGAGCGCCAAAACCTAGTTTTATTGAATACAACTTTTAATGTCAAATTGTAGGAAAACAACCTTAAATAACTTTACTGACAAATTTGTTAATAGAGCGCATGTTTGTTACTTGTTAGCATTAACTTACGTTGAATCAACCCATCTTTACAAGATAGTGACAACGAGGTTGGTGGACGGATGGGTTCTCAAACCATTTGAGTTTTAGATGTGTTGAGATACGGGTCGGTCGACACAATACGTATTTTTTTTATTTACAAACACACGCCTTAAATTTATTCTTAAACTCCACATATTACCTACTTTGTATGACTTGAATTCGCATCGATTCAACGGGGATAAAGACCATGTGCCAATGTGTTACTATGCCAAGAGGCCATACGGACTCCAACCACTTATTTGTTCTTTTTTACTTTTTCAAAAGTTATACTATTATAATAATATTATAATACAGTACTTTAACAAAACTATTATAATAATAAAACTCTAATAAAATACATTGCACGTGTGATTTGGTTAACTGTTACTTAATAAAGTTGAACTAATTTGACTAAATCCAATGTTTTTAACAACATTAATCTAACCTACTTTTAGTTCTATACTATTTATCGTGAGACTTGAACTCTTAATTTTTTGAAAAGAGATATTTTTTAAGCATCTGATTAACATGAGCCAAAATACCGATGTAATAAAAAAAAGCCAAGATGAATTTCATAAACTATTGAGACATAATTGCATCACCAACCTCATTCACGACAGTAACTTTATAATTGAACTGAATATAAGGAACATGGTATATCCTTTATGAAACAACATTGAGAACTAACAAGACAAGCATTAATGTCATTTCACCATTGTAAAGGAACTATGATTTCAACTCAAATGTACATATATACCAACTAGAAGTACAGTAGACCATAAAACAAGACTCCATGAAAAACCACGATTCTTGTGCACAGAAGCAATCAATAATTAACACACCAAGAAAGAATTTGGAGGAGAAGCGAGCAAGGTTCTACATAATACGCCGATGCATCTACAAACTAATCTGCTGGAGAGAGCATGGGGATTAGCATTTAGCAACAAATATTAGTTATATTGAATGATCATGTTATGACTAATCGTTAATTGTTGTATATTTGTAGAATGTTGTCATTCTGTGACACATTATAATAACAAAATCTTTGATCTTGATTTGTTGTAACATCCTACATGTCTTGATGTTAATAGTTGATATTATCATTCACTTGGACCGATTATGTTTTGTGTAAATGGATGATAAGGTCCCAAAGATGCAAACTTACCTATGAGTTTTATATACATGTTTGAATCTTAATCTATCTACCATATAATTACAATCACTTTTTATTTCATTTCATCTATTCAAACTAATAAAATACGCACATTTTTAATAGTAACACTAATTCTATTATGAACTAAACACATAATTAAATTACATAGGGAAAAAGTAGGCTCCCATCTTTTAAATTCTCATAATTGATTTCATTTTTAATAATTCACCTTTCAATAAAATCGTAGTGTTTGAATTTTCAATTAGAATATTAATTATAGCAAATTGATTTTCTAGTATGACTTACGATATGGGCTAAAATGTTATAATAAAAAAGTTTTACAAAGAGAGTGGTTTTGAAGGGTCAAGTACTCAAATATTCTACACTTTTTGAACATATTCCCAATAAAGCATTGGAAAGGATTCAATAATATTTAAACCAAAAGCCACTTTCACAAAACTACAAAATCAACGAAAATAGATTTTATATTTAATACTATCATAGTAATCCGTATATTATATGGTTTGACAAATACTTAAAAAAGTATATGGGTATAAATTAGAATAAAATAGTTAGCATAATATAATCGTATAAAAAATTATATATGACATATATGATGTTTAAGATATAAATAGAATAAAAAAATATTATCATAATATAATAGTATAAAAAATTATGTCGTTCCACAACGAAAACAAATGAATGTATGATGATTGAATAGAAAAATAAAAAAATATATCAACTAATGAACAAATTTGATGAGCTTTACAAAACTATGTAACAATGTTACGTAATTATGACATTGAATAATTAAAATTAAAAACTAATTGTTCTATATATATAAATATTTCTTTGTGTAATGGTATCGAAGGTTATAAACGATTAGTAAAAATTATATCAATGATATGTTGTTGACAAATAAAAAATACTGAAAATAAGAATAATGTCATTAATTTTAAAATTAATTAAAAACAAAATATTATTTCAAAAGAAAATATGTTATAAACTTTTATTTTAACAAAAAAAAGTTGTTAATGAAAATATTAAAATTAAAAACTTAATCATTATTTGTTAACAAAATTAGCAATTTTTATAACTTTTGAAAAACATCAAATAAATTAAAAGTAATAAGTGATTATAAATATAATATTTATTTGAATCGATACGAGTTAATAGTTTTCAATTTTTATTGGAATTAGAAATTGTTGGATATAACGAAATGTGACATGACGCTTAAATGGATGGTCTAGAAAGAAGACAACGTACCCATAATTAATATTTTATTATAAGTTATAAATTAATAATTCAATATCTACAAAATACAATTTTGATAATAATATTAAAAAAAAACAAACTATACCCACATTATCCCAACTAATCCCATTCTACCTACAAACGGTCATTTGAAAATAGGAAAAATGACGCTTGCAAGTTATATGACTATTCGAGCATAAGATAAAACAATCGTCTTTAATTTTATCGAATTTCATGCCCTTAAAATTTAAAGAAAAAATTGCATTAATAGTTCTTGTGGTTTAAACAAATTGAACATTTGGTCATTAAACTTTAAAAGTTACAAAGTTAGTATAAACTTTTGTATACTCATTGCACGTTTGATTCATTTCATTAAATTCATTATGTTTTTATGTAACGTTTAGACTAACTTTTGAGTTTAACTTTAGAAACCTAAAATGCAAAACCCATATAAAAATTCTTACTGAATTTGAAATTAACAAAATTTAAGATGAAACTTGCAACAGGTACATTATAGTTTTTAAAATGTGAATACTAAAACAAACCACAAAATTCATTTATACAATTTTCTTAATTTTAAAAGAATATTTGAGTTTGTTGTGAAACGACCCTTACGGCATACCCAAAACTTTGAATAGAAATTACAAATTTGTGAATATTTTCTTCAACATATTTTGAATTCCACAACTTAGAAAAACATCAAGTCTTGATTCAAACCCAAAACATGAGATTTTCTTCAACATATTTTCTTAAACTTTGAAGTTAGAACACCGCCTCAACATATGCTTCAGAGCTTTTCTCCCACCGATCATAAACCTCTTCATACGTTCGATCTTATAATTCTTGTTTGATCACACAAAAACTTCAAAGAACATGAGATTGCTGAAGGTAGCCACCTGCAATTTGAACCAATGGGCAATGGATTTCGACTGCAATTTGAAAAACATCAAAGAATCCATAACTAGGGCTAAAGAAGCTGCTGCTGTCATTAGGCTCGGTCCAGAGCTTGAAATCACTGGTTATGGTTGTGAAGATCATTTCTTGGAACTCGACACTGTTGCTCATGCGTATGATCACTTTTCCCTCATCCAATTTTATCAATTTTGCAGTAATTTTGTAAAAAGGGTTTTGATTTAGGTTTTATCTTTATCATTATCATTATCCGCTGCAGGTGGGAGTGTTTAAAGGAGTTATTGATTGGTGATTGGACTGATGACATATTATGTAGCTTTGGTATGCCTGTGATCAAAGGGTCTGAGCGATATAACTGTCAAGTTTTGTGCTTTAACAGAAAGATAATCATGATTAGACCGAAAATGTGGCTTGCAAATGATGGGAATTATAGGGAACTTAGGTGGTTTACAGCATGGAAACAAAGTGACAAACTTGAAGAATTTCAGCTTCCAAGTGACATTGCTGAAGCTTTGCTGCAGAAAACAGTGCCTTTTGGCTATGGGTTCATTCAGTTTCTTGACACGTAAGCGCGAAGAACTTTAAGTACTTGTGGATGTATTTGTGATGGTAATGTTATTATGTTGGATGTTTATTGTGAGTTGTGATCTATCAGGGCTGTTGCAGCAGAAGTTTGTGAAGAACTGTTTACGCCGATCCCTCCTCATACGGAGCTTGCATTGAATGGTGTTGAAGTGTTCATGAATGCTAGTGGAAGTCATCACCAACTGAGAAAGCTTGACCTTCGCATGCGTGCGTTTATAGGTGCTACACATACTCGTGGTGGAGTGTATATGTATAGTAATCATCAGGGGTGTGATGGAGGCCGCCTTTATTATGGTAACTAGTCTTTGTATTTACATTTGAACTTTTTTTACAATGTCTTTGTATAAGAGCATTGGTATATATCGTAGATGGTTGCGCGTGTGTTGTTGTTAATGGAGATGTGGTCGCGCAAGGGTCACAGTTCTCCTTAAAGGATGTAGAGGTGGTGGTTGCACAAATAGATCTAGATGCAGTAAGTTTTATGTTACCTTACATATATGTAATATAGTTTTCTTTAAAATATTGTTTATTTTGCGCATGGTTTATCGAAGGTTGCTAGTCTTAGGGGATCAATTAGCAGTTTCCAAGAGCAAGCGAGTAATAAACAACATGTTTCCTCTGTAAATGTTCATTACAAGCTTTGTAAGCCTTTTAACCTCCAAATGTCTCTTTCAAGTCCATTGAAGGTAAGTTTCCTTTGTGGCAATGGTGTTCAAATTCGTCTTATATTTTATTTAGAGTTCATTGTTGTTTTTGTGAACCACTATGGTAATGTGACAGATTAGTTATCATTCTCCTGAGGAAGAAATAGCGTTTGGACCTGGTTGCTGGCTTTGGGATTACTTAAGAAGAAGCGGGGCTTCTGGTTTTCTACTTCCACTTTCAGGTGGTGCCGATAGCTCTTCAGTAGCGGGTATTGTCGGATGTATGTGTCAGCTTGTAGTAAAAGGTTAGATTATTTTTCCACATAAAAGTATTTGTGTCGTACAAAAATAAGATGTCCTAAGTTGGATATGAATTCATGTAGAGATTGCAAGTGGAGATGAACAAATTAAATCAGATGCTATAAGAATTGGAAACTATACCGATGGGCAATTTCCTACTGACAGCAAAGAGTTTGCAAAACGGATATTCTACACGGTCTTCATGGGATCCGAAAACAGGTAATTTCCTTAAGATTTTGATAATTTCTGTATGGATTTAAGGTTAAGTTTCTTTACTATTATTATAAACAGTTCAGATGCCACACGGTCACGAGCAAAGACCCTTGCAGATGAGATTGGATCATGGCATCTTGATGTTTCTATTGACACTGTGGTTTCTGCTTTTTTATCTCTGTTTCAAACACTTACTGGAAAACGACCTCGCTACAAGGTAAAGTAAAACATACAAAAACTAAATTGTAAGATTTTAATTTCTCAAGATTCTATTTGTAACATTTATTTAATTATTTTGTTCTTATAGGTTGATGGGGGATCAAACATTGAAAACCTAGGGCTGCAAAATGTACAAGCACGAATAAGAATGGTTTTGGCATTTATGCTAGCATCATTGTTGCCATGGGTTCATAGTAAACCGGGGTTTTACTTAGTTCTAGGGAGCTCTAATGTTGATGAAGGATTGCGCGGTTACCTAACAAAGGTATTTTGAGAACTCACTTGAACTTATATATGGTAGATTCGCGAGTGTTTCTATTTTATAAAAGCTTTTAACCTTCTTTTTTCAGTATGACTGCAGTTCCGCGGACATAAATCCAATTGGAAGTATTAGTAAACAAGATCTTCGAATATTTTTAAGATGGGCTGCAACCCATCTTGGTTTCTCGTCTTTAGCAGAGATTGAAGCTGCTCCACCGACTGCTGAGCTGGAGCCCATACGTTCAAATTACAGTCAGCTGGATGAAGTGGACATGGGGATGACATATGATGAGCTTTCGGTGTATGGAAGGTTGAGGAAGATCTTTCGATGTGGACCCGTGTCGATGTTCAAGGTTTGTCTTATCTTTCTTTGCTTTTGTGTGATTATTGGTTATGTTTGCGGTTTGTGGCTCATGGGTGCAAATGTTGTTTACAGAATCTTTGTTTCGGATGGGGTTCAAAGCTAAGTCCTTCAGAGGTGGCTGATAAAGTGAAGCACTTCTTTAAATATTATTCCATTAACCGACACAAAATGACTGTAATAACACCCTCTTATCATGCTGAGGTATTCCATTTTCTTTGTGAATTTTCTAACCAAAATGTTTCCTCCCTTGCGCACGCGCTAACTGCTACCCGTCTGTTTAATGCGGACAGAGCTATTCACCGGAAGATAATAGGTTTGATCTGAGGCAATTCCTGTATAACTCAAGATGGCCATACCAGTTTCGCAAAATAGATGAGCTGGTGAATGAGCTTAGTGTTGGTAAAGATGTGGCTGCATCATCAGATGGCGCGGGGGTTGTAGCAGCTGGTTCAGCCAATCCCAAAGCTGGACTTTAGCTTACATTTCAATTATCAACCCTCATATACTTGTTATGGATAGTCTGTGTAAGTTATGTTTAAATTTCTCTGTATTTAGTTGGGTTTTTGAATAAGGTTAAGAAAACCTGGAATAATCATCTGTTGCAAACTGTTAATTTGAAGGAAAGAATACCAGTTAACATTAAATATATACATGCCTCTTACAAAAATCATTAGACTAGCTTATTATAACATGTAATTAGCGTTCATAATGTAATTATAAATGACGGATGCATCAAACATTTACAAAGATGTGTCTAACTGAAGTGTTTGAATTGAATAAAATGGGTCTACCTGAATTCAATGTTGTAACAAGTTTTGATACATATACTTTTGTAAAACCTTATATGTATAAGTCACCACTTTGAAGATGAGAAACAGATCGCCATCACAGTCGTGATCGATGCTAAGGTTATCATCAACGGCATTTTCCCTCGATCTTTCCTCAAAACCATGGCTTCATATATTGGCCAGCTATTCACCACCACAAATCCAGATATGAAAATCTGCACAAAGAACTCATCTAATCTCCCATTGATAACCACATCCATAACTCCTTTCACAAATGACCACAAGTTCACCACTGATGCTACTGAAATCAGATAAAACAACACTGATTCAACCCCAAATACAAACACCCCTTGTTCGTACAATCTGTTTTGCTCTTCATCGACTACTTTACTCGTAACATTGAACCCGAATGTCGATAAGCCAAAAGATTTAAGTGACCATTCGAGTAATGCGAATGGGTGGCTTGATAGCCCCCATATCAACCACATTCTTTGTTGGCTCCACCACCTTAGAGTCGGTCCTCCGGCAGACACCACAAAATCAAGAAAATCTTTTCCGTAAGCTCCAAGGAAGAGAAACGCATACACCAAAAAACCATCTTCGGAAACCTGTAATTAACAAATTAACCATAAATTTTCTTAGCATTAAGTAGGCGTGTGCATGATTCGATATTGAGCTTAAACAAAACCAAAATCGAATCGGTTTTAACTTTTACGTATGTAAGGTCATGGGTCGTTTTATGATTTTGCATTAGAGTTTGAAATGTTTGGGCCTGAAAAAGAAAAGGTTAGCCCAAATGATAATAGATTTAAAACCTAAACTTTACCTAAAGCTTTTGCGAACCACTTGTTAATAAATTTGAGCCTAAAGCTTTGATAAACATGACTAATTTGGGACATAAATCCAATAACGGCAATAAACATGGTTCAACCGAAACTGAACGGTAAATATTGTTTAAAGAAAAAACCAAACCAGTCTGTTATTAGGTTGGTCAGTCATTTCGGTTTTGTTTCAGTTTGGTTAATAGATATTTTTCCTTAGAGTTATAATTAAGTTGTATTTGTCAAGAAGTTTATTCATACCTTAGTAAATAGTGGAACCGAGTTTATGAGCGAGATTTGAGGCAAGAATGCGTAGACAATCACTGGAATCGACCAAAATGAACGTAGCGTGTAGTGTGTGTAACATAAAGCCTGGAGTGGATTCATCGATCGAACACCATATGTTAATGGACAATATTTGCTAACGAATATCTCAAGGAATCCTATGTACCATCGTTTGATTTGTGCGAGTACGTCATTCAAGTTTGACGGTGAACCTCCAAGAAATGCAGCTTGTTTCGGGTTGCATAAAACCGACTTCCATCCTTCACAATGAAGTCGAAAGCTCGTGTATGTGTCCTCCGTTATGGTGCCATATCGAAATCCAATCTTCAAAACAACCATTTATTTACCATCATTTGTATTGAAACCAAAAATAAAATTACAAAATAAGGCTAATGCAATTTTTTTAAAGCAAAATGTTAAAAAAATATGGTATTTTCTAGTAGAACTGTTGCATTATCTATAAAAAAAATTATTTTAGATCTTATATAATTTCATCTAATGCAATCTTGTTTAAAATATTTCATTAGGCATAACGTAATATTTTCAAAAACTAATACAACTTTTGACGGCCAGGATTTAATACACTATCATTCATCACGTTGGTTTTTTAACCGTATATAATGTAACATATTAGAAGGTTGCATTAACTTTATTTTATTATAGTCATAAAGAATAAAACTATTGCGAAGGTGATTCCTGATTATTATTTGTTTGGAGCAATTTATCAAAGTTCGGTATATTTTTTTATAGTTTAGTGACATAAGAGGAAAAGAAAACAGTTGGAGAAGTATTAACCTCCGAACCCCATTTGGTATGATCCTCATAGTTACATCTTGCTACTTCATGTGCTAAAACTAACACATCTTTATTCTTTATCGGTTTCGAATCAACCTGAATACTCCCTGTAGTGACACCACGTGACAAGTCATCGCTAATAACATACCGTTTGAAAAAGCCTCCAGTGCCCATAAACTGGGTGCCTAACAAGCCACCCAAGCCTAGGGTTAAGATTTGTGTCTCGGGCTTGAACTCGGAAGCATAAATGTCAGTTTTATTAATGTTGCAGAATCTTTGAGGAAACTGGACAAATCCGAGCTTAGGATCAGCGTTCGGGTCCACAAAGTAACACAATGTGCGAAGTGGTGTTTCAGGATCATTTGAGTACATGTCGCAGTCTAGCACAAGGACTATAGCCCCGTTCGTCATCAAACCCGACACTCGAAGCTATATGATGTGAACGGAAAAAAGAAAGAATATTAAAACAAAATTAGCTTTCTTAAAAATGCCTTGTCTAGAAAAAAAAATATTTTTGTCAGCAAGTAATATATAAATAGGTTGGCTAAAGGTGTATCCTAATTGAATGAATTTTTCTTATCTTTAAGTAAAAAGAGAAGAGATTGTTAGTTTATTACTAATGTAAGAGCATCCACATCGGTTTTTCACATCTTTAAATTGTAGTAAAGATATGAAAAAAAAATATTTACTCCGAGTTCAGATTCCTCATCCTCTATAACTTAAAGGAAAGCTACAATAATTCTTCATATTTGAGGGTCGCTATTCATTTTCATATTCTTATTTTTGAAAAAAATATCACAGAATTTTTAAAACTATTTCAACTAGACCACTCGTGCATATTTTGCCAAAATTAGGTCACTTAATCATTAAATCGAGTTATCATCAGATTATTATATGTTAAGAAGAAAATGAAAAAGAAGATGTATGGGGTCGGGATTTCTAATATATGTAATTAGCTTTAGTAAACCAATATATTATACCGATTGAATATATAAAATATTAAGTATAATAAAATTTTACTTAATTATAAAATGATATACTAATATAAGATAAGGTTTAAATTACGTATGAGTAAAAACTATAAGTAATAAAACAACGATATCAATTTTTAAAAAAGAATTCAAACATTTTGTTTAAAAAATTGTCATTTTTATAAATATCCTTATTATAACTCTCAGTTTTAATTAATTTTAGTTTATAAAAAAATTACTTTTTAAAAACACTAAATTTAATATATTTCATATTTTTAAATAAGTTTGATGTTTTAAAAAAATTATTTTAATAAAATGTGTTTCCTTAAAAATAATATTAATAAAAAGCTATCTTTCTTAATTTATTAGAAAATCATTTTTAGTCTAAAAAGGACTCAAATAATATTATTTGTAATTAAAGTAATTATTTAATAAGAGAGATAAACGATTTTTTTTGTGAAAATGAATGTGATGTTGTCACGTGTACTTGATACATTCTCTTTTATTAGAGTAAAACATTATATTAAAAAAATCACAAAACATGTTAATTATAGAAAAAATAAAACATAATATCTAAAATCCATGTCACCACTTCACATCTTCATAAAAAAATATTTTCTAATTGAAGCAAAAAAATAAAAACATACTAATAAACATGTTACAACCTATATCTTAAATAAAAAATAAGAGTTAAGTGATTTAATTTAAATAGTTTTAAAACTTAAGTTATATAATTAGAACACTTTAAAAAAATTGTTACTATTCAATATAATTGCTCTTTATTTTTTAATGTTTTTAAGAGTGGTTGTGAATGGAAAAATAAAAGAAGAATAAAAAAAGAATATAGTAAATTAAATTAAAATACCAATAGATATGCAAAATGTGATGTTAAACTTTCTAAAAAAATAAGAGAAAATCTAAATGATAGTGTCTTCTAATTAAATTATACAAATAAAGATGGGTAACTACTATAAATGTTTTAACAAGATGACGATATGTGCAACTCTAAAACTATGTAAAAATAAATAGAGGATAATCCTATATGAAATGGAAGTTACCATAACGTTAAGTGCGCCACCCTTAAAGTTATGTGGTATGTCCTTGTTTTTCTCCCGAGAAACGTAGATAAGATTGGGCATCACACCACCTGCTACATCTTTGTCGACATCATTGTCTAATAGTATCTATGTTTTGTATTAACATACAATGAAGATTATTAATATGAGTTTATTAGTTTTTAACGATTATTTATTTATTTTTAAAACTATAAGAACCTTGATGACGGTGGGATGATGTTGACGTGTGAAATCAGGCGTCCATTTGCTGAAAACATCCCGCAATTCTAGTTCTGTTATCCGATCCAAACAGAGGGCACCATTCTGCATCACTGTATCTACCCTTGATTTCATGTTTATATACATTGACTGCCATATATTGAGTCAATAATTAAACAAATTGCTAAAATTATAACAATTCCATTAATTTCAATATTCCTAAACAAAGATGTACCTTTTTCTTTTTATAACATCCTAAACTATCATAACAGTTCCATATGGACAAATACCTTAGCCTATATAAAAATTTATATATAACTATCTTTCTATTATGATAAAAGAGTATTTTGAAAGACACATGTTAACATTATAATCATACTCATCAAATTTTTTTCGTATCTCTCTTCTATTAAATAATTAGCTTAATTACTAATAATATTATTTAATATTTTTTGATTAAGAAATAGATCTATTTATTTATGTTATTTCTAAAAATATAAACTTTGTATACAATAATAATGTTTCTAAAGCATAAAACTTTTTTAAACATATGAAATATTTCAAAATTTATATGTTTAAAAAGTCAATAATTTAAAGCAAAAAATAATTAAATTTGGGAGTTATAATAAGAAAATTTCTAAAATTTTCATATTTATACTGTTTGTTTTAGAATATAATATTTATTTATTTATTTTAAAAAAAAGAAATTAAAAACAAAATTTTAAAAAACTGATATCACTGTTTTATTACTTATAGGCATTTCTCATACGTAATTTCATATCATATCATATCTTAAAATATCATTTTATAATTAATAAATTTTATTATATTAATATTTAATTTTATTTAACTCGTGTAACACACCGGTTTACTAAAGTTAGTTGATTAATATAACCAAAAACTATTTGCGGACTTTAAATAGCATACGTAGAAGACTTTAAATCACATACATAGAAGGCTTAATTGAGCAACAATTAATATGTCTGTCTCATTATATTGTACAGTATAACTCTATAAAGTGCATAAGATATTTACTATGCGTGTGTTAATTGGCTATAGACTTTTAGATGGTACATAATCAATTTTTAGTACAAAACTGTAAACTAGATAAGCATTTATACGTAATATATGAAAATAAAATAAATGGAAGAAAGAACAAGAGTTACACACGGTAATATAGTAGTATCTATCACAAAACAATAGATATAAATGCAATTCTTAAAATTGAATTTTTTATTAAACATCTCACTAATTTTATAAATATTTTTTTACAATAAAACTTACATAACTATACAAAATAGTAAACGACAAGGGCAACTAATTGCCAATTCCTACTCAGTTGGTGCAATATCATCTTCTAGTGTTTGCTTTAATATCCCAAGACGATAGATTTCAAAATACGTATATAATATACACAAAAAATTGATAATTTATTGGAACTACTAATGTTTTATTTAAATTTAAAGAAGAAAAGTTGATCGTCTTAAAGATTTTTTAGCAAAAGTATTTAAGTAATATCACTAACGTATGTAATGCGTATTAATAATGTATTCCAAGAAAAATGACTCGTCGGCATAAATCATAAATCAAAATCAATACATCTGTTTTTACACGCGTCCTGATTTTCCTAAAAATCAATATACTTTTGTCCTAATTTCTTATCCAGCTAATTTTTAAATTTTAACCTTTTGTCATCCAACTATACACTTAAAATATCTTTTCCCAATACTTTTCTATCCAATCAAATTAAAGGCATATTCGATATATATTTTACATGATTAATATCTATACAAAGACCACAGAGTTGTTCCGGGGTATCTACCCGTGAAAAGATGTGTTATTCGATGGTTTTTGTTTTCCGGATGGAATATCACTCCCGGATCCGATGATTAAAAGAATCCCAACAAAAGAATGTTCACATGTATTTACTAGTTGAACATGTGAGTGAGAACGTAAAAAATATTTATTTTGGAATAACTCTGACGGTTCTTACAAAATGTAACGTGCAGTTTACATGTCACACAAAGAAAATGAAAAAAATCAATGGCCTAATAATTGAATTACTATTTCTAGTCATTAAATTCCGTTTAACCTTGTATCTTAAAGCCAACCTTTTTTATAATACCAATTCATACGATCATCTACTTCTAACTCTAAACTTAACTCACAATCTATTTCATTTTCATATCAGAATTTAAACTATATTCTTCTTAAAACAAGTAAACATATACTCTTATTTGAATTTTGACTAGATACCTTGATTTCATCCTTCTCCTGATACGACCCCGTATCGTTCCCAAAATAAACATCAGGTGTCCTATCCAGTACTCCACACTTCTTGCAGTAAGGAATGATAAAATATGAGTAAAAAATTATACATGCATGGAGCTCAAGTTAGTGGATGATGCACGTGCTAGGGAGCAGGTTGGAATAAGTCATTGCACATGTTTAATGTTTCCTTTATTTTAGTATATTGTTAGTCGAATAAAGAGTCATTGCTGACTCATGCGTACGTTAGTTGTTGAGCTTTGTGTGGGCTCATTTTACTATTTAAACTCTGATATAACCTGCTTTGAGTATCATCTTCTCAATTCATAAAAAAAATTACTTAAGCTTCTCTTATAATTGTGCTTATTATATATCAAACTTCCAACAGTTTTGGTATCAGAGCCCTTCGTAATACCTCTGCTACCTTCAATGGCCGAAACCACTACCCCTCCTAACCCCACTAATGCAGTTCCCATTCCGGTGTTCAAAGGCGACGGATATGAACACTGGAGCATACGTATGCGAACCATCCTGAAATCTCGTGATTTATGGGACGTTGTGTATTTGGGTGTTACCGCTGCAAACGATGGCCCGCGAGATCACCATGAAGTAAAGAGAAAAGATGCACTTGCTATGTCGATCATCCAACAGGGAGTTCATGATCTACTTTTCTCTCGGATTGCTGCAGCTTCTTCGGCAAAGGAGACGTGGGATACCTTACGTATCGAGTTTCAAGGCGACTCTCAAGTACAATCAGTCAAGCTAC
>BJCM01062805.1:0-10811 GCA_018326385.1 Flaveria bidentis | reverse complement strand
ATATATAAAAGTTTTTTTCTGAAAATTAGTAGAACTATAAATCCAAATCAAAACACTATTATATTAAACATTAAAACTTTATAACTTCAACAAATAAACATAAATTATACGTACATATAAGCAAGTTAAGATTAACCAAATCATTTTAATAGTTTGGTTATTCAACCACTTCATACCAAATCAGATTAAGCAGCCAAATGCCACTGCCAAGAGCTGCAATTAGGGGAGATTAGTAGGGAGAGGAGGAAGATTAGGGGAGGGTGGATGCCGACTGCCGCGAGCTGCAATTAGGGGAGGGTGGAAGGGAGCCGACTGCGGTGGAGGCCGGAGGGGAGCCGATTGCGATGGAGGCTGGAGGGGAGCCGACTGCGGTGGAGGGCCCAACTGCGATGGAGGCCAGAGGGGAATGGAGAGGCAAGCCGGAGGAGCTGCAAAGTGGGAATGACCGAATGAGGACCTGCGTTTTCCGTTTAGGGTTTAATACCGGCCGAACCGGTGATTCGCAAAAACCGGTCCAACCGATGGGTCGGGTTAACTCGGCCGGTTCATCGCCAACCAAACGAACAACACTAGATCAGATCGGCCACTGGCCCGAATGACGGTCCGACCGGTCCGATCCGACCCTAAGAACACTGATTTTTATGCATTACACTCAAATGTTTACGTACTACCATTATTATTATTATTATTATTATTTTAATGTAAACCTGGTTTTATATTGAACACATTTGTTCAATAAAACTTGAATTATAAAAGTTTAAAAACACTGCTTTTCTTAACAAAATTTTATTTATAAGATTTCTTTTATGTTGTTAGATTTATACTTTTTGGAGTAAATTACTATTTTTATTCCTATGGTTTGCTTTAAATAATTATTTTCATCCAAAAGTACAAAAATAACTATTCTAGTTCAATAGTTTCAATTAAGTAACGATTTTTATCCACTCCGTTAACCTCATCCATGGATTCAATTAAAAGTCCCCTATATGCACCTCACATGGTGGGTGTTGTAGTCTATTTAACTTGAAAAAAAACCTTTTTGGTTCTCTCTTTCGACACCTATAATCGATTGACTTTACAACCTGTAATCATCTGTTGATTGGTTTCACAAGTTGCGACTCCTCATCCATCGACTTCACAACCTAAACTTCTCTATCGATCAACTTCATAAGTCGCGTCTCCTCATTGATTGATTTCATAGACCTGTGGCCCCATGATTGATCCTTCAAAGAGTCTGTCGTCATGGTTATTTCGTTGTGGTATGTTTCAAAATAAGATTATGAGTTCGATCCTTACAAGGTTTATGGTGGGTTTGCATTACTTTTCTTTCAAATTCCTATTCATTGTCATTATTGTTCTATCTTATGGTTGTTAGATATTAATTAGGGCAAACTGTATCTTTTCATCATGAAGACTTTTTCACTACATTTGTTTGCTGTATTTTTATTCGAGTGTTTTAGTTTTATGATTTCAAATGGCAACAACAAACATTTAATGTAAAAAAAGGTTTTAAAAAAAATTAAATTGATTATAATACCCCTCATTTAAGAGGATATGAAGTACTTTTAACGGAATTAATGAACGAGGTTAATGAAATAGATGAAAATCGTTAATTTAATTGAAACTATTAGACTAAAATGTTGTTTTTTAAACTTTTGAATATAAATAATTATTTTAAACGAACTTTAGGAATGAAAATAGGAATTTACTTTGATTTTTAACAAATGGTTGTATTATTCATTGACTAAAATGTTGTTTTTTAAACTTTTGAATATAAATAATTATTTTAAACGAACTTTAGGAATGAAAATAGGAATTTACTTTGATTTTTAACAAATGGTTGTATTATTCATTGACTAAAATGTTGTTTTTTAAACTTTTGAATATAAATAATTATTTTAAACGAACTTTAGGAATGAAAATAGGAATTTACTTTGATTTTTAACAAATGGTTGTATTATTCATTGACTAAAATGTTGTTTTTTAAACTTTTGAATATAAATAATTATTTTAAACGAACTTTAGGAATGAAAATAGGAATTTACTTTGATTTTTAACAAATGGTTGTATTATTCATTGATATATTATTTGCCATAAATAAAATGTTGTGTTTATTGTCTTGTAGAAAATTAGTTCTTTAAGAATTTGAAGTATAAACCACTCTTTTCAATAATTACAAAAAGATAGGATAAGAATTCGGTGGATACTTTCATTTCAGGCTAACGGGTGTGGTTTGGTCAAGGGTAGCTTTGACTTTTGCTTCAATCAAACCACGCTTCGTTGGATCATCATGTATCTGTTAAACCATCTCAATTCTAATCTAAAACTTACTTAATAGTAAATGCAATACATAATTTAGCAATAACTAATTAAAAATAAAATATTAAATTATAAAAGAAGTATAACATCGTTAAAAAGTTGTACAAAATTCACTCAAACACAAATCTCTACAAAAAAATTGCTTAAAAGATTGAATTACCATTTAGTAATAATCTTATTTTTTGTCACCTCATTGACATTTTCTCTCCTTCAAGATTAGACATGTAAACAAATCGAATGGTCAATGAACGTTAATGAACCTTTCAACAAGTTCGTAGACCTAAGTTGATTTTATAAAAAAACGAATTACATGAATAAACATATTTTTCCATTTAGATAAACAAACAATCATGAAACATATCACATTCGTTCTTTCGTCTGTGTTCATTTATTATGTTTCATATATGTTCTCGTTTAAATAGTCTCAATTTTATTTATTACTAATATTAACTTAAAATCACTTTTATTTTCAATTCTTAAAAGACCATTTGTTTATCCTAATTGCGATAAGCTCAATTTTAAGAGTCCAGATTAAACTTTCATTTAAATATTTACTTTTACTTTTTATTGGTGTTTGTTCGTTTAAGTTTGTTTTATATTTATGTTTGTTTGTTTGTGTTTTTTGTATGAAACAGGTTCACTTTTATATTAAAAGATAGTAGTTCTAACGATACTCTCGTTAGCCATGGAAAATATTATAGTACAATATCGTTTACAAATACGACTAAAAAATAAATATAAACAATATTTATGTACCAAATTTGATTCGAACATCCGTCTTTAGTATATACTTCAACGAGTGTTCATATAATATTCTTGACATGAGTCTTCATCGCGTTCGAATCTTCAACTATACCCCTTCACTGCAACAAGTAATAAATAAAAGATTGATGGTTGTGGCTGAGGATCGTGTTAAACATGAGTCCCTTAAAACAGATTTCTAGTATCTAATCAAGACAACACATCTGTCTCCCAAGGTACAACAGCCAAAGCAATATGTACCGCCGGAGAGTGTCTCGGCCCGAGAGATCACCGAGTAAAATATGTGTTATAATGTTATTTGGAAAAATATTAAAGATGATGATGTATGAAGAACAATTTAAAAAGTGCTCATCTCTAAATTTCTGTAAAACTTGTTAAATATAAAGAGAATACATTTCTTCTTCTTTTCTTTTATTTTCATCACGAGTTTAGTTATATACTCATGCTAAAAACTTCACATTAATATAAGTTTTATGATTCACAACCAAAACTTCAATTTGATTTATGAAATGTATAATTAAAAAACCAAATTAAAATTCTTATTTTATTCATAACATGTTTAATATCAATTTTAATTTAAATTATGATCTATAATAAACATAAACATTCATAATATTTATAAAAATACTTGGTTAAAACATAAAACATCCATGTTAATCAATGCATCCTTTTATTAACATTATGCAAGAAATTGCAACAATTTCATATTATAATCATCCAAGTTTTACTTTTTTCATTCCGACCACCCAACTTCGAGCATCGATATCTAATTCATCTTAGCTTCAGTTTGAACACGGTATAGTTCGTTACAAAACGAGAACTTAAACCAATAAATAAATAACGATTTATATAAAAAATATATAAATATAATTATTTTGTGTCCAAAATTCCAACATTCTTTTATATTTTTGTATCCGTTTATGTTTGTGAACCATTCGTTTAAAATATAAACGTACAAACATAAATGAAGACAAACACATTCATCATATATATTCCTAATGAACAAACATTAACAGCATAAAACTCTACTTGTTTAAGTAATTGTGTTTGTTCTTTTCTTAAGTTAAAGTTAAACCAACTAACGATAAGAAGTCTATTTCGTGTTCTTTCCGTTCACCTACAGATCAAATGACGATGACGACTTTTCTTATTATCACCATGCAACCAATGATCACCACTCACTTTCTCATTGCATTAAGTATTTAGGTTTGATTTGGTCCACCTTTATAATATACATTAGAGCTTGTGAAATTTGTATCCTTGATTACATTATTATCTTTTGTTTAAATTAGAAACTTTTTACAAAAAAGTATAACATTAGAAACAGTTTCATAATAATATAAACAACTGAAAATAATTTGATGTTCGACCATTCAAATTAACTTTGTTGAAAGTTGATGTATAACTGCTTGGTGTAGATCCTAAGGAATGAATCAACTGCAATTAAACCAAATTATTAAATTTATTTATATTGAAAAAAACACACCATATATCTGTATATACCATCTCCGGTAAGCATCCACCTACCATGTTAAAAAAGACATTTGAGCAACTACCCATACTGTCCTTTATAAGGTATGTATTCCGTTGGCCACATCACAAAAAACACACAACACTTGCATCTATCAAAGAGCGATGGCATCGACATGGTTGCAAGTGGTGGCGGTAACGGTGGTCTTGGTGGTTTGTGCTTTCCCAACAACGGTCGAGTGTCGTATTCGTAATTACAAATTTAATGTATGTATTCTTCTTAACTCGTTCAAAGAATCATAACGATTATATATCTAGTATGATCTTCTAACACGTAGTGTCAATAATAACGTGTCGTTTTTATAACACATGCAGGTGGTAATGACCAATGCCACGAAACTTTGTAAAAGTAAGCCAATAGTAACGGTTAATGGTCGTTTCCCGGGTCCAACAATAGTTGCAAGGGAGGATGACACCGTGACAGTCAAAGTGGTCAACCATGTAAAGTATAATGTTAGCATCCACTGGTTAGTATGCAAACTTGTCATTTTTCTTATTGTTCAAGCGAGACCCATTAACAACACTTATGAGTTTTTTTTATAAAGTTTACTAATATTATTTGATTTTTAATTTAAATTATAGGCATGGGGTGCGACAACTAAGGACCGGATGGGCTGATGGTCCTGCATACATAACACAATGCCCAATCCAACCAGGAGGAACCTATGTGTACAAGTTCACTTTAACGGGTCAAAGAGGCACGCTCTGGTGGCATGCACACGTCTTATGGTTGAGAGCCACAGTTCATGGTGCCATTGTTATCCTACCTAAGATTGGAGTCCCATACCCTTTCCCCAAACCCAACAAAGAAGTTGTGGTTGTCCTAGGTATTGCTTATCCCTTTTTTTTAAATCTTTCTATCGTCGTACGCAAAGTTTTTGTAACATGAATAATAATGATATACTATCCGATTTTTAAAAAAAATGTAGGAGAATGGTGGAAGTCAGATACAGAAGCTGTAATCAATCAAGCACAAAAATTAGGGCAAGCCCCTAACGTATCAGATGCTCACACCATCAACGGGAATCCTGGTCCTATTGCGAATTGTTTAGCAAATGGTTAGTATATTACTTATCATTTTCTTTAAGTTATTCACAACATGGAAACTTTAATTATTATTATGATTATTACTTTGTGTTTCTTGAGTAGTTAATGACTCTAAATTCTTAATCTACTTAATTAGGAGGGTTCAAGTTGCAAGTTGATCAAGGGAAGACATACATGTTAAGAATAGTCAATGCTGCACTCAATGAAGAGCTTTTCTTTAGGATTGCAAACCATAACCTCACAATCGTTGAGGTTGATGCAGTTTATGTCAAACCATTCACAACTGACACCATTCTTATAGCACCGGGCCAGACCACAAACGCCATCATAACAACCACTCAAAAACCTGGCAAGTACCTAGTGGCAGTTTCCTCGTTCATGGATGCGCCGATTGCTGTTGACAATCTGACTGCCATCGCGTCCCTTCGATACTCTGGTGCTCTCACTTCCACTGTCACCAAACTTGTTGCTCCACCACCTCAAAATTCAACTTTAGTGGCCAACAGATTTATAAACTCCCTTAGGAGCTTGAATTCTGCAACATATCCAGCAAAAGTCCCATTAACAGTTGACCATTCTTTGTTTTTCACAATTGGACTAGGAATTAATCCTTGCAAAACCTGTGTCAATGGTAGCAGGGTGGTAGCAGACATTAATAATATTACATTTGTCATGCCAACAACCGCCCTTTTACAAGCACATTACTTTAATATTAGTGGTGTTTTTACAGATGATTTCCCAAGTAAACCATTGATGCCTTATAATTACACAGGCACACAACCAAAGAACTTCGCAACAAACAAAGGTACAAAGCTATATCGACTTCCTTATAATTCTACCGTGCAACTAGTTTTGCAAGACACAGGAATGATCGCCCCTGAAAGCCATCCAATCCACTTGCATGGTTTTAACTTTTTCGTTGTGGGAAGTGGCATAGGGAACTTTAATCCAAATAAAGATCCAAAAAGCTTCAATCTTGTTGACCCTGTTGAAAGAAATACTGTTGGCGTTCCAACAGGTGGTTGGACTGCTATTAGGTTTAGGGCAGACAATCCAGGTATAAATTTTGAAATATTACTTTATTGTTTTCCTATAAACTGTCTTTTTAATTTCGTTTTATGTTTATATATAATTATCATTCTTGTAAAGTATCTTTTTTTTATTTTGAATTTTATTAGGCGTGTGGTTTATGCATTGCCATCTTGAAGTACACACAACATGGGGACTCAAAATGGCATTTGTTGTGGACAATGGAAAAGGACCGCTTGAATCACTTATCCCACCACCAAGTGATCTCCCTAAGTGTTAAGCCAATCATAAATATTTTGGAATATGTTCTTTTGGATACCCATTTTTGATGGGCTCCTTCGAGTCGAATAAATGAAATGCCGTTACTTTTTGTTTCTTGTATAAAATTAAAATCCGCTTTTCATTATTCTTTGTTGGTTTGAAGTATACACATTTATTCGTATGATTATATGAATGTAAGGCTCAAGAGGGTCTTTGAGTAGACTAATTAATCCAAGTACACGATTTTAATTAACTTCAATTTTTTCTATTACATTTTCATTTTTTATACACGATTCAAACTAATAATAAGATGACTATCACATGATGATGTCACAAGGTAAATGTTTATATTATAATAGGAATGCAAAAGAAAAAATAAATGCATATATACCGTTAAAACTTGTATATATGTGCATATACAAGCACATTTCGGTTTGGGCATCGATGTGTATATAAAAGTCAAAACCACAAGCCGAAACTTAAAAGAGTGAGAGAGAAATAAGTGTAAGAATTAGATCAACATTATGTCCTAAAAAGTTTCAAATTTGATTTCAACATATTTGATTTTGAGATGATTTGTTTAACATCATTATATCTTTTAAAGTTTAAGGAAGTAAAATAAAAAAAATCAAAAACTAAAACCGAAAACTAAATAAATGGCAATAGGAAATCTCCTTGGATCATAAAGCACCAAAACTCTAAAAGTGTAAAATTATTATAATTCTAGGCTTTTAGAATAAGCTCTCTCGAATTTTCTAGTAGTTGCTTGCACCTTCATTCCATGTCAACCTCTACAACTTGTTGTTACACATTGACCAAATCACCAACATAACGGCAACCAAGTGTTGCACCATTGTCTACCTTCACTTGTCGTTCACAACCACAACCTAGTTGCTAGTATGCATTATATATATTTTTAATTCCATGTGGTTTATGAATGTGTTAAGCACTTCTAGCTAGTTCTTAAGAAATACTGAACATATATGCAGTTGTATGTACTTCAAGAGTTGGCATGCTTGAGTTCGCTGTTGCGACGAGCTATATTAAGCATGTGAGCGTGTACAAAGAGTGAACTTCGTACTAAATGTTGGTGCCAATAGCACACTTGGAAAAGGACAAATGATAGTGGAATTCACTCCTTTGATAAGTATAATGCGTCCAAGTTCGCTTCTTTGATTGCAAAAAAAGTGTTCGGAAGGTATTAAAGATAATATAGTTATTCCGTTAACACACAAACTTAAAGCTGAGGACGTAGTCGCTTTGTCAATAGATCGACCAATACAAAGTCATACTTTATCAAGGAATTGCTTAAGAACCAACTGATGATTATAATGATGTTGAACAGTTAGGAAATAATGAGTTTCGTGATTGTAGTAATTAAGTTCTGGATATATGGAACGCAATATTAAATGAAATCATGTTAGTGTGTTCTTCAAAGTTGTAATGTTGCTCGTAACAAGAACTAATAGTAGTGGATAGCAAATCATCATCAAGCAAAAAAATGCTACACCACAAACAGAAGATATAGATACATAACACTTGTTTATAACGACTAGAATGGTATCCGCGCAATGCGGCGGTACGACATTTTACGTCCGACCCGTGTTTTCAATATTCTATTATTTTTTTATTAGTTTTACAAAAGTCTATTATGTTTTTAAGCTAAAATTTAAAAAATCAAATAAACTGGTTGTGTATGACTATTTTATATTTACATATTAAATGGTTCATCCACGGTAGTTCAAAAGGAACCACACAGGAAAAATCTCACAATAAGTGATTCTTCGGAACAATAGGACTTGAGGCATTAATTCACACATTAAGGAGACGTTTCTTTCCTACGCTGATTCTTCCCCAAATGAAAGAATTTATAGAAAAGAGAGAAACATTTGGAACAACATTCAAGGCTTTACACAACATTTCAAAATGTGTAATCTTACTAACGACAAAAGGAGCCAATTGAGAACCAAGAAAAGGGTTAGAAGCTAAGAAAAGATTAGGTATTATAATTGTCTGAGCTGCAGATTTGAATGATCCCATAGTCGAGTATAAGGGGAGCATCCTATAACAAGGTTCGACACTTCACTAAATAGTAAATATTGATCGTAGAAGACCTTCTTCTCTGGTGAGACTAACAGTTTGTTCTTTGTTAGCAGATAACCCTGGTGTTAGCCAAACTATATGTTGATGAAGAATGGTGAAATTCATATTTTGTTTTTTTTCCCTCATCGATTACATGGCTCCCTATATATATATTGGCAAAACACAATACATATTCCATAATTATATAAGCTTATATATGGGATTGCTATAAAGACTAAATCGATCAATAATAAACATAAAATATAGAATATTAATATTTCCCCTCAGCTTGAACGTGGTTGTGCTATGACGTTTCAGTTGGACCGAAATGAGTCAAAAAAGTATCTCAGGAGACCTTTGGTGAAGATATCTGTATATTGTAATGATGGTGGAACATGAAGAACTCTAATATGACCAATCTGTACTTTCTTACGAACAAAATGGATATCCATTTCTACATGTTTGGTTTGTTGATGTTGAACCAGATTACCTGACAAATAGATTGCAAAGATGTTGTCACAGTAGACAACAATTGCTTTACGAACCGGAACATGAAGCTCAAGCAACAAATTACAGACCTAAGTAGCTTCGGCTACTACGTTAGTCACACCTCTATACTCAGCTTCAGCACTAGACCTGGAGATTGTTGGTTGCCATTTTAACGACCATGAGATAAGATTGTTTCCAAAAAATACAGTTCCAGATGTGGATCATCTAGTGTCTGGGTAGCCCCCCAAATCAGCATCTAAGTAGGCGACTAACACATGATCGGGTGATATAGAAATTCTCAGCCCGAGATCAAATGAATGTATCTCAGTACTCGCTTCATGAAAACAAAGTGTGGTTCTCTTGGTGCATGCATGAAGACATAAATCTGTTCAACTTCATAAGAAATATCTAAACTAGTGATCATGAGATACTGAAGTGCACAACTAGGTTTCGGTATAGGGACCCATCTGTTAATAATCCCCCTCGATTGCACTAAGTTTCAAGTTTGCATCAACGGGAGTATGACATGGGTTGTAGGAAGTCATATTTGCCTGATGCAGAATATCTCAAGAATACTATGATTGACCAAGGAACAGAGGATGGTTGTCTTGCCTAACAGTAATGCCAAGTAAGTGGTGGAGTGGCCCAAGATCAATCATTGTAAATTCATTAGAAAGGCAGGTAATAACCTGTTATAGAAAGGCTAGTTGATTTGTCATAAGTACGATATCATTAACATAAAGTAGTAGATATGCTAGTTGCTCCTTATTTTTGTAAATGATGAATCACAGGTACTGCTTCAAAATCCCAAAGATGTGATGAATGATGAAAACTGTGAATACTACGCCCTTGGAGCTTGTTTTAAACCATATAGGAAATTCCAAAGACGGCAAACCCGATTTGGAAACTATGGGTGCACAAAACCTTGTGGTTGATTTATAAAGACCGTTGCTTGAAGATGTACATTTAAAAATGCATTTTTATATCAAGTTGATGAATTGGCCGTGACTCACCTAGAACAACACTCGGGTATAAAAAGAATCAATAAGAGTTGATCACAATATAGAAAGTAATAAAGAACACAAAAGGTAATTTTCAAGGTACTTTTATATATTGCTTCTCAACTCAAAATACAAGACTCTTACAAGCAGATGTTGTTATGTCTCACTTTGTTACAATGAGTTACAAAGAGAACCTATATATAATACTACCTACAGCCGGATATACTTTGATACCAGCTGAGATTCCTTAGCTAAAGCCTATACTACAAGACTATAGTTTAAGGTATCTCA
>BJCM01062803.1:0-16677 GCA_018326385.1 Flaveria bidentis | reverse complement strand
TTTTATTTATAATAATAATATAGATATAATGGTGTATTTTATGGTGATGATAGTAATATGGACAAAAGGTTTTAAATAACAGTTATGTAATGACAAAGGCAAAAGCGAAATCACACAGGTAGTTCATAAAGGTGAGGAATGACAGATTAACGAAAAGATGACGGAAATACGTCAATAGACGGACCTTTGGTGACGGATGTCACACTCGATTCATCAGATCCATAAAAGCAGTTGGCGCGTTGGTCAACCCAAATGACATAATGAGGAACTCGTAGTGACCATAACGTGAGCAAAAACCTGTTTTAGGAACATCCTCATGCTACCGTCTTTCTTCTTCACAAACAGGACCGGAGCACCCCAAGGAGAGATACTCGGTTTAATAAATCCCTTATCAAGCAACTCTTGCAATTTCTCCATCAACTCTTTCATCTCAGTCGGAGCCAACCGATACGGTGCCTAGGAAACCGGTTGGGCACCTGGTATCAAATCAATCTGAAACTCGATCTTGTGGTGAGGTGGCACTCCTGGTAAGTCATCGGGAAATACATCTAGAAAGTCACACACAACCAGAACATTGGACAATTGTGGTGTTGGCGTATCCACATCTTTCATATATGCCAAGTAGGCACTACATCCACGCCTCATGCACTTTCCCGCTACCACCATTGAAATCACTTTCGGGATCGTCATGACTCGATCACCATAAACCTTCACCAAACTCCCATCAGGCGCTGTTAATGGAATCATCTTCTTGCGACACACGATGTTCGCCTCGTAGTCCACTAGCCAATCCATCCCAATAACTACATCGAAACCACCTAAGGTCATCACGAATGGTCTAACAGAAAACTTATGGCCTTCTAATTCCACGTCACAACTTTTGATCATCTAAGAAATCTTGGTTGACTTACCCATGGTAGTTTCTACATCAAAGGGCTCATCTACACTCCTACTACTAATAGGCAGTTTAGCACAGAAAGCAGCAGAAATAAATCTTTTATTAGCACTAGAATCGAATAACACAGAGGCTAAAGTTTGGTTTACTAGAAACGTACCTGACACAACATCAGGGTCGATCCTAGCCTCCTCCTATGTCATCGTAAGTGCTATGGCGCTCACCCTATGTCCTTCTCCTCTAGTCTTCTTCACCCCCGAACCCTCAGCCCTCGGCTTCTTACAATCTCTACTCAGGTGACCATTCTCTCCACAGTTGTAACACCTTACAACCCCGCATTCCCTCGCTATATGGCCAGGCTTCCCGCACTTGAAGCAGATGTTTGACCCCCATTTTCATTCTCCCGAATGCTCCTTCCCGCATTTACCACACCTCTTCGATCCCACACCAGGTGTAACCACACCGTGGTCATCCACCCATGCCTTCTTCTTACTCGTCAGGGCACCACCCCGACCAAACCTTTTACTATTCCAATTCCGGTCACCACCACCTTTCTTGCTATCTTCAGTCACCACCACAATTCTTTCATCGTACAATCTCCCTGCCAAATCAACCGCCGACCTAAACATGCTCGATCGGGTAACAATCATGTGCCTACGGACATCCGCCGGCAAGCCCTGAATGTACCTCTTAATCTTTTATGAAAGAGGCGTCACTTGATCTGGTACCAGCCATGCCATTTTGTTGAATTTGGTGGTGTATTGTTGATGTGTCATTGTTCCTGCCTCCACCTATAGGAATTCCCCTTCCACCTTATCCATTTCCCTGTGAGGACAGAACTGCTCAATCACCAACTTTTTCAACTCAGAACACCTCATTCTCCCAATTGCCTGACTACCCTCGTGTTTGACTATAATGTCCCACCAACACATAGTAGAGACCACAAACGAGTGGGCAACAAATTTCACCTTCTGGTCTTCTTGGCACTCGTTGATATTCAGAACAACTTCCATTTCCCTCACCCATCGGTGAGCAGCAGCAGCAGTTCCATTGCCATCAATAATAGGGGGCTTACACCTTTGAAATGCCCCGTATTTACAGCCTCGTGCTGCCTCTGACGCATGCTCTTCTTCTTCATCCTCTTCATCATCGGAGAGAACCGTTTCAGGCTCCGGTTGCTCCCTTCCTCCCGAGGACCTGTTTCTCTATTTTCTCTCTCCTTCTCGTACAACCTTAATCACTTCAGTCACTACAGACGGTAAGATCGTCTGCATGACTTGATGCACTTCTTGAACAACAGTCTCCTTTACTGAGGCTCTCAAATTAGCACTCTTATCTCCACCCTCCGGATGAGGGGTCTCGGGTTCTTCATGAACCACCTTTTCGGCTCTAGGCCTTCCTCTCATAGCTCGTGGTTCAGCAACACAATCTCCACCATGCGAAACTTTAGATGCTCTACCACCAGCCATCCTCTAACAGACACTATAAGATTAAAACACCAACACGGTCATTCAAGGGAACAACTTAGTTTATGTCAAGTATAGTAAGTCCCTAATTACAGTGGCCAGTTATGATTAGCCACTTACTTTACTCTTCATACTCCAAGCATTACATATCCTGACTACATCAGTATCTAAATCAACAAACATCACATAAACCACATAACATGCATTCATAATACCGGTTATCATTAAAAAAATACCTGATGGCACGTAGCTACTCGGACTAGCATCCCTTCCCCTTCCATCCCATTTTCAGTTTAAGTTAAGGTTTATTTTAAAATTTACCCATTTCACTTAAACTTTGGCTTTGATACCAACTTGTAAGGCCCCGTTCCCGGGACGCTCACAGCTAATCAATCATTGCACATAAAACATATATTTTCATTAATTTAAAGAAATCATTGCAACAAAAACATTTAAACATCCAATTTATTATAATCACTTTTGCAAAATAATATATTGTTGACTAGTTACAAAACATCATTATTTGCATTACATCATAAAAACGTCATATTTATATCAAATGGATGCCATCCAAAAATGGCAAGTATCAACCCCGTGCCATCATCAGCAACGCTTACCTACCAACTGGAAAATGCATAAGAAGTTAGCGTTTCTCGGTGAGTTCTAGTTTTATAAAGTCATTGCATTACCTTCCATTTGTTAAAACATTTTCATTACTATCGCACGTGATCACACATCATACATACATCAAGGTAATAATTATTATCTTCATCATCGTTCGTTTAGTACATTACACACGTTTGCACATATCACACATATCGCACATATCGCACGTATGGAGTGGTGACTAGGACAGACTCCCCCTGTGTGTGTGAACTCCTATGGGTTCGCCAAGATTGCACATTGTATAACACACGGTAATTAATAAATCGCATGTTATTGGAGCCGTCACCAAGACTGAACTCTTACTGTGTATATGAACCCTTATGAGTTAGCCAAAATCGCACGCTGCAGACACACGCAAGGTAACTACACTCAATGAGTTATGAACCTCCCTTCAGTTGCTTGCAAGGCTTTTCATTCGTTCATTCATTATGTTCCACGTTCATTATCTTAAATCTTTCACTGCATTAAGATAATACTTTACGATCATTAACAATATCAAACCACGTAAAGTCACATCATCATACGTAATAAGGAACATAACAGATCATATCATACATAAGCATAACATCATTAATCGCACATCATCAATCACACATCATCATTCACGCCCATCACATCATCTATGATCTTAGAAAGTCAACTTACATAGCCCCCGGGAACCTCCCAAGTCAAGGCCTTCATCTACCCATTTCTCTGAAATCTGAAAAATATAAACTATCTTCATCCGCATTAACATGTTGTTCATCCACATTAACATGTTGTTCATCCGCATTAACTTGTTGTTCATCCGCATTAACATGTTGTTCATTCGCATTAGCATGTTGTTCATCCGCATTAACATGTTGTTCATCCGCATTAACATGTTGTTCATCCGCATTAACATGTTGTTCATCCACATTTCTTCTGGTCTTCCGCATTTGTCAATGCGTAAGTACAATCTGTGCTCCAGCAGACACTTCATCCGCATTGACTTTAGTCGCATGGCCATCCAGGCACATGAGCCCTATTTGGGCGCGTGAAGATTCGGGCATAAGGGAACACTTAGTCAAATTCTAAAACTTTGGCGCATGAGCCCTATTTGGGCGCATGAGTAGTTTCATTCGCACCTAAACATCAGATTTCAGTCCCCAAACATCACCTATCATTTATAAGCTTAAATCATCCATTCTAAGCCATAGAAATGCAACCATAACATCATAAAACCCAAACATAGCCCAAAATCAAACCCCACCCATAAAATCGATTTTAATAAAAACGTTCATACATGCATTTCCAGCCCCAAAATAGTTACAAGCATGTAAAAAAGGGGTCCTAGAACTCACCTTAGCAGCCTCTTCAGGTAATACTTCCTTCAAACCCGTTGCTACAGGTTCAATACCTAAAACCCACCAAAAACACACACCTGAACACACACAAACATTCATAAGCACACAATCGAGGTTAAGGACAGTTGAGAACATCATAAACACAGTAATTCTTACCTTGAATTCGAACTTTTCTACTCTTGTTCTTCTTCAAAATCCGAATTCTGCACTTTCTGTCACTAAAACATCTGAATGTTGAGTGTGTGTGTGTGTGTGGGCTCAAGGGAGGCCATACCACCTTTATCACCAACTTTTAAACTTTTTATCATTTTGGACACTTTTTACCCCTCAACTTGGGTAAAATATCTTTTCTTTCTTTTTCTTCACTTTATTATTTTTTCTTTGTCTTTTATAAATAACCAGGTGTTACAATACTGTTGTGATCTGACATTTTACTGATTATCATAATCTAAATTGATTATTTTGAATGATCTCAAATCGAGAGAAGGTGTTTTTGACAGATTTTGAAATCCATAATAATGATTACTTTGAAACTTTGGATTAGCAAATCCTTGATTATCAAAATCCTTTCTCGGTGAGTTCTTCCTAAAGTAACAATCCTCTGTATTATGATTTCTTTCATCACACAATCCATAGTATTTGTTAAAATAACAATCAGCTGTGTTATGATTCGTCATATCACATATGTGATGGTATTTATTAAAATAACACTCAGATGTGTTATGATTGTACATGCCACATATATCATAATATTTTTGTGGTTTTTTAAACAACATTTGCTTAACCATAGATGTAGAGGCCACATTAGATCCTTGTCTAGATTTAAAAGATGTCTGGTTAAGCTTTTGTTTTTACTTTGTGAGTTTGGTCTTTTCAATTTTAGGATTTTGCTTTTGAACAATCTCACAATGCTTTGTGAGTTTGCTTTTGAAACTGTTTTCAGATCAGAGTTATATTTGATCTTAGTTTTTGAATTTGTTTAAGATATTGTGTTCATGTTAAAAGTTCATGCTGACACAAACTTCATAGGTTTAATTTGACTTAATTTATTGATTGGTTCAGCCTGTTTAGTTTTAGAAGATGTTTTTCTTCTTCTTTGATTTCTTGATAACTTCTTAATGCTTTGAGTTTTAATTGAATCTTAAGAAGATTCTGTAACGCCCGGAATAAAGTACAAACAAGCTAATTAATACTAATGGGCTTAGCCGAGATAATTTAAAGAAAATAAGCAGGTAATGGAGTATGGGCCTAGAAGACCTTGCGGGATATGTGTTTGGCAAGTTTAAGATCTCGGGAACGTCTGGTATATATAAACGGATCAGCTTGAGAAACTCTCATTTGTAACTCAATACCAATTTTTAGAGAGAGTAGAGAGAGAAAATGGAGAGAATTGAAGATTTAAGGCTTGGTTGATCATGGGATTGACGGTTGGTGTTCATGGGTATCCAAACAACAAGAAAACACCAAGAATCTAGGTAAGAAACATCATTTAATCATTCCTTTTGATGTAAACCCTGATTCTAGGGCTTGGGGTTTTTGAAAGTGGCAAAGATTCACCCAAAACTAATGTTTTTGTGTAAGAAAACATGTAAGAAGCTTAGATATAGTATATTGGGTGATAAACCAAGGTTTTGGATGTAAAAGATTGAAGTTTTGGGTTAAAAATGGATTGGTTAGTAATTTTCAGCCAGTTTTGCGAAATTAAGGGTTTATCCAGCGAAATAGCGTAATCGTCTAGCGAAACTATTAAAACTTCCTGTGAAACTATAGTTTTGCAGGTAGTTTCATAGACATGGTTATCCAACGAAAGTTGGGCGAAATTAGCAGCGAAACAACCAGCGAAGATACCAGCGAAACTAGCAGCGAAACTGCTGATTTGGCAGCAAAATTAGCAGTGAAATTAGGCAGAAATTAACTTCTTTGAGTGTTAACTTATCAGCAGGTTGTGTAGTGCCACCCTTATTTTGAAAGCTTGATTGAAAAGCTACTCATCGCGTCCAGGTGAGTTCTAGATCCCCTATATAAAGGTTTTAAACTAGTTTGGGGTTGAAAATGTATACTAAATATACGTTTTAAATGACCAAGATTTTAATAGGTTTTAATAGGAAGATCGATTTTTCTATAACAAAATGTGCTATGTAAATGTTCTAAAATAATAATTTTCACGCTGACCTGGCAGCGCAACCCTAGCCTAGGGTGTTGCCCCTTGGACCCCACTAGGGGTTGCTGTCCCTAGGACCCTACTGTCAGGGGTTGCCGCCCCCGAACCACCACTGTCCCATGGAGGATCAGTTATGTTTTATGATGACATATGCTTGTGGTGCATATATATATGTGAATGTATGGTGTATGATGTTTATGATGATGTGTGATGGTATATGTTATGTATGATGATGCATGGTGATGTTATGCTTTTGTATGATATGTTTTCTTATGTTCCTTACTACGTATGTAATATGACTTTACGTGATGTGATTATGATAATGAACGTAAAGTATTATCTTAACAATGTGTAAGATTTAAGATAACGAAAGTGGAACATAATGAATGAATGAAAGTCTTGCAAGCAAATGAAAGGAGGTTCACAACTCATTGAGAGTTGTTAGCTCAACTGTGTGTTTACAGCGTTCGATTTTGGCTAACTCATAAGGGTTCATACACACAGTAGGAGTTAGTCTTGGTGACTACTCCAATATGTGCAATTTGGTAATTATTGTGTGTTATGTAGCGTGTGATTTTGGCTAACCCATAAGAGTTCACACACAGGGGGAGTTAGTCTATCTGACTACTCTAGATGTGCGATATGGGCTCCTTGTCTCTTAACCCTAGATGACATAGCTTTGTGCTCAAGAGGGGGGTTAAGTACATGACAGATTCTAGATAGAAGTGAAAAGATAATAAATGTACGAAAAGTGCGATAAGTACGAAATGTGTGAAACGTGCGATATGTACGAAACGAACGATGAAGAAGATAAAAACTATTACCTTGATGAACATATGATGTGTGATCACGTGCGATAGTAAAAGAAATGTTTTAATGAAAGAAAGGTAATATAAAGATTTATAAAACTAGAAATCACTCAGCAACACTAACTTTTTATGCATTTTCCAGTTGGCAGGTGATTGTTGTTGAGGATGGCACAGGGTGGCTACTTGGCTGATTTTGGATGGCATCCATTTTATCATACGATAACGTTTTTGCATTGTAATGAGAACAAATGGTATTTTGTAATGAATGTATTATTTTGCAAAAAGTGTTTATTTAAATGAAATGAAATGGTTGTTTTAATTATTTCCGCTGCATGGTTTTAGTAAAGTTAATGTATATAATATATTTTATGTGGAATGATTGACCAGCTGTGAGCGTCCCGGGAACAGGGCCTTACAAATTCTTTTTCATAATCTTTGTTTTGATTTAATTCATTGAGCTTAAATCATCATAACATGAAGTGTCTGAATTCTCTTCTTGACATTTTCCTTTCATTTTGATATTTATTTCATTAGTTTTTTTCAATCTCTTAATCATTTTGACACTTCTCTATGACACATTCACCTTTTGGAACAAATAGTTTTTTTATTATTTAAATGAGGTTCATAGGATTGTACTTTAATTCAATGGCCATTCTTAATCTTTTCTGAATCATTCTCCTCGAATATTTGAATTTTTAGTTTTTCAATTTCACTTTTAGTAGTTTCTTGACCAATCTTTTTCTTCTCTTGAAATTCTTTTAGCTTAACTTTATTTTCTAGAGAATGGTCATGAGTATTGAAGTTTTCAGGTAAAGTATTAGAGATAGATTCAGGCATAGGTTCATGTGTAAAACCTAAACTTGTTTTATCTTTATCCTTTCTTCCATTTACTAGTTGCTCAACTATAGTCTTTGAGCTTTTTACTTTGGCCAAATCAATTTGAGTTGCAGCACGTGCCAATTATTCTTGTTCAAGTGTTTTGGCCATTTCTTCAAGTTGTTTCCTAACAAATTCAAGTTCTGTTAGGGTTTTGTTCCAACTTGCTTTAAGTGACATGATTTTTCATCAGCAACTTTATGATCATCTTTCAGTTTTCTGTGCATTGATTCTTCTTGCTTCAATTTATCATATATTTTGAACAAGTAAGTTCTATAATGTTCAACTTGTTCAAAGCATGCCTTAGTGCATAGTTTTTCTCTTACTTCAATTGGAATTTCAGGATATGAACTTGAAGATGTAGTATTAGATATAGAGCTTAAAACATTTGGTTGTTCAGACTTTGCCATATGTGCAATTTCTTCATTGTCCTCCTTTGGATCAGATTTGTCACTCCAGTCATAGTCTGTCTCATTTTCTGATTCATCTATTTTTAGATCATTGTTTTCAAACTAGTCTTCGATCACTTCAAAAATTAATGCTACACCTGAAGTAAGATCAACTATAAATTGTTTAGCATAAGCACCAGTCATAACCATCTTTTATGCTTACAACTAGTGCTTTCTTTGATTCTTCGGCTATGTTTTGATCATCTTTTAATTCTGGTATAGGCAGACTTTGATATGGTTTTTGGAAATTCTTTTGAGTATGATTTTGATGTCTCTAATTCTTAGAACTGCTTTGACTATTTCCACTTTGAGTTCTTGTAGCTTTACATTCTAGGAAAAATGGCCATAACTGTTGCAATTGAAACATCTTGATTTTGACTTGTCAAAACCAACTGTTTTGTTGGCACTAGGCTTGTTGTTCGTGTTGACATATGAGTGCTTTTGTGTTTTTAAGCAATCATCACCATTTGCTAATTAAGATCCATTTCTTCTACGTCATCATGATCCATCTCAAACAAATCCTGCAAGATCAAATCAACTTGAGTTAGATGACTACCATGATAGGATTGAAAGCTTGCCATAAAAGCTCTAAATGCAGTTTTGGACTCTTCATCCTGTAACAAGATATTTATAACATCTTTAACTTTGATAGGATTAGCAGAGTTATAAGATGGAGTCTCATTATGTGTTTTAGGCATTGTATATTTTGGGGGAGACTGTGATTGTGGCTGAGTTGAATAGACTGGGGTACTAGTGAAAAATCCCGCTCCCACGAACAAATCACCCTCATCTTCAGGAGTAGCATCATCTTTGGCATGAAAGGCATTCTCTAAAGTATTTGCTGGAGAAGCAACATACTTACATTGAGATATTGATGCAGACCTATCATTATTTCTTAAGCTCTCGTCAATTTCCACACATTCAATCTTAGTAATGAGAAGATCAAGATCCATAGGAAACCTTTCAGTGTGCTTTAACAGGGTTACGGTTTGTTTCCATGATGATGGAAGTGCATTTAGGAGTTTGTTACTTAGGTCTTTAAGATCATTTTTGATTCTTAAGGTTGACATTTTAGATGTGAGTTGAACATATATATTCATCATCTGGTTTATAGTTTCTCCTAAAATATGCTCAAAAAGTTCAAATTGCCTCTTTAACTTTTGTCTTTTGAGATCTTGTATCTCTTTTCCTCCTTTACAGATACCATTTAGAGCTTTATACATGGTATAACCAGTTTGATAGTTCTCCAGTCTTGAAAGTACCTCCAAAGGTAAACCTTTGCACATGAGAGAATATGCTTTAACACCATTCTTCACCTTCTTTAAATCATCACCATGTAAGCCATCTTCAAGATATGGCTCTTGAGTATCTTTAGTATATACAAATCATCTATCAAGACCATCAGATGTGACTGGGATGTGAGGTCCTTTCTGAATTGACCTCCACAGATCAGTATCAATTGAGTTCAAATGTTGTTTTAGCCTGAGTGACCAATTATTGAAGTCAGCTCTATTCTTCAGCTTTGGTACTCTGTTCTCTGAATCTTCAGACTTAGCCATGATTAAGTTTTTAATTTAATAAAATTTACTATTTTTTTGTTTTTAGATTAGAAATGAATTAAAGGAATGAAAATATTTTTTGAAACGCCCTACTAGTCTTAGAAACGCCTAAGGGATTGCCTTAGTGAACTTCTAAAGTTTCCATGTGAAGAAATGCCTGAATAGTATCAAAACGCCCAAACAATTCCCTATTGCCCAAACAATGTTGAAGTGAGTAAAAACAGTTCCAAAGCGCCTGAATAGTTCCAAAGCGCCTAGGACTTAGTTTTCTACAGAACGTCTGAACAGTGCTGAAATGTCCACACAGTGTCAAAACGACCACTTTGAAATGCCTAAATAGTGTTAAAGCGCCTGAACAGTGTTCATGTGCCTAAACACTTAGGGGATTTATTCAGATGATTTCAACACCTCAAATTCCTAATTCATCTTCTTCGTAACAACCTAATCTTAACAATTTTTTCCAAAACTTGATAGAACAATCTAAAATTCTTCAATCAAGTGACTTATACACCGATAATCAATCCTTTAGCATCAATTCTTTCAATTAACAACAATATGATTCTCAATTTTGCAGAATTAGTGTTCGACTTTTGAAGAATATTTCGAACACAAATTTGCCGAAAATTCAGATTTGAAGATATCAATTCACTCATTTGTGATTGAAATCATGTTTCTAGTGATGAAACACAACTAAATCATCAATTAATTGAACAATTGCGATCAAATCACAGGTTCAAGTGATTCAAAAATGCTCAAAAGTCGATTTTGAACTTCAAATCACTGAACCGAAGGCTCAGATACCATTTGATAGGTTCAAATGGATAGATCTGTGATTGTTATCAAGCAATTGACAATTATATGAACAATGTAATCAACACAAACAAATATCAGAAAAATTCATAGAGTTTTTATTGATATTAGTAGGATTACAAAGTGCAATTAGAGAAAATGAACAGAGAACTATTTCAAAAGTCTCACCTGCACAAATACAAATAATCCTATTTATACTAATAACAAGAAACAAAAGGAACATATATTTACATAATAAGTCCCTATACTATGACAAAAACTTATCTAAAGACTAAAATGCTAATCTTTCTAGGGTTCCAACAAAAAGGAGCCCGTCCACTTCACAACAGACACCATGATATCACAAAACGTACCACGACGGGAAAGAAGGGATGGTTAGAGTCATGGACAATAAAATAATAAAAGACAAACTAAACAAGTAAATTTTCAGTCGGGTCCTTCGAACCCTTTGAAGCAAGTCCATCAAATATTTGAGAGGGAACATCACAAACACTGCAAGATGTTTACACTCTAGACATGTTTAGCTATCATGTGCACTCGCTTTATGACCATCGCTCAAATATGTCATTCACCGACATTTTTGAAACACAAGATTTTTACACCTTGTTGTCTTGTTTAGGTGATAATCAAAGATTAGAACATCATTCTTTGTAACTGCTAGAGTTAGATTTAAATTTTTAAATGAGTCATAATATAGAGTACCCACCTCCTTCCCAAGTTGAACACTATACACAACCAGATAATATCGGGACAAGCTATGATTATTTGTAGTTTTTATAAATATTGTATCTTTTTGTCTTAGATTTTGTTTTAAACATCTTATTTGTGGATGACTTTTTAATATTGTATGTTTTACATTTGAACTCTAAATTTATTATTGAAAATGACTAAATATATCAAAATTGAAAATATATATAAATCATATGAGTATCCATAAACACTATTACTAATTCATATATATATTACATTATTGATTCATATATATTATATTCCATATTTTATTATTACACTAAAATTAAAAAAGATATATAATATATTATATCAAGAGGACAAAGAACTTAAACTCTATCACTATGAGGTGTTGAAATGAGTAGACTTTCTACTGTGTCTCTATCAAGAGGACAAAGAACTTAAACTCTATCACTATGAATTAACTATATGGCATCCTTGATGGATACCGTGTAGAGATGGAAAACAAGAGAGGCGAACAGGTGAGCAACCCCTTAAGCCTTCCTGCTAGCATCACTCTAATTGTTGCTAAAGGCTCAAGACCCCCAACCTCAGTAGTACCTAGCTTACTCCTAGCAGCCATCTTGTTCTTTTGGGACATACATTACCTTTCTCGAGACTCCAAGGTCTCAACAGGCTCAGTCATGTCCCTTCCAGTATAGTTGTGACTTTGTCTTAGGAAATGTGCATTCTAGTGACTTTCAATTATGCTTTGATGATCTAGAATGTTTTAGCCCAAATGATGTTGAGTACATGGACATTGTTTAACAGATGCCTCTGCTAACTTACCAAGCAAAGAAGTTCTTTAAGAGTATTGGACGACAATTTCCCCAAAACCCAACTAAAACCAAATTCAGGTTTGCCAAGACCAAGGCTAAGTGGTACAACTATAACTAGTTAGGTCACTTTGCCAGGGAATGCAAGTCTCCCAAATCTAATCCAGGAACCACTCAAGCCTCCAAACATCCTACGACACCCAAAGCTTCATCAAAGTCAACTGAAAAACAAACAACTGTTGTTGCTCAAGAAGTTGACCGGAGCTACATGGTATAGGATGTGAGTCCTGCTCAAGCATTGATGGCTAGAACTAATGACAATAAGGTATTTGAACATCGTTGTACTCCAACTTGCATTGCTAAAGTTAAAATGTATCAGGACTATAATATGTAAATTAAATATGATATTGATTCTTTGAAAATCCTTAAGAGTGATTTTAAAAGGGCTGATTCTAACTATAAAAATGAAAATTGAAGAGTTAGAGAAAACTATGTCTTCTTTAAAACATGATCATACCAAATATAGGACTTAAATCAAAAATTTAATCTCCAAATTAACTAAGGCTCAAGCCCAGCTAGTAACAGCTAAGGCTCAAGGTAGGAAGCATGCTATTTCTGAGCAAAACTATTGGATCAAGTATGGTTGGTGCAACCAAAACAAACACTTATAACATTTTTGGTGCAACTGATGAAGAAGTTACGAAGGCAAAAGAAGAACTATCAAAGGTAAATGTTGAACTTACGAAGGTCAAGACTAACAGAGCTTCTAAATAGGAACTCTAACTTCCGAAGACAAAGTCTTCCCTCTTCCAAAGATCAACATTCAGAGGAGTCTAAGAAAATGACTTCCAAAGTATGAAGATCATCAAGCCTCGAAGAAGTAGGCTCTTCTGAAATATAAGTGGAGAACTTGTTATTCTAAAGCCAGTTAACCTTTGGAAGAACCTACTATGAACTAGTGGATATAAGTATGGTCCTTTTGACAGATCTAATGCAATCTCTGATATAGTGCATGGTGCTTTCCCACTCCCATGTAGTTGACCATACTTTAGTCTACTATTCATTCGTTATTAGTTAGTACAGTTACCAACTTTAGTTGGTGACAAAAGGTAAGTCATGGACTTGTCATGACTACTAAATCTTAGATAGTATTTTATCTTAAATACCTTACCTTTAGCAATGTAGTATTTGCTTTAGTCATATGCTCCCAATGGGTATCAAAGTATAATCAGTTGTAGATAGTAGTATATATATTTTCTCATTGTAACTCTATAAGCATGCTTGTAAGAGTCTTGTAATACTTTAAGTTAAGAATTAATATATACAAGTATCTTGAAAACCATTCCCTTGTGTTGTGTTTTCTTTATATAGTATATTATTATCAACTCATAGAGGATTCTGCATCATCAATCTGAGTGAGACTTAGTGAATTTGAGAGACTAAAATAGTGTTGTGTGACAAAAACCAGTCCTGCAATTGCCTTGTTATCAGGAAATGGACATTCTAGTGGTTTTTAGTTTTCCTTTGATGATCTAAAATGTTTCATCCAAGATGATGTTGAATACATGGACATTGTCCAACAGATGGCTCTGTTAACTTACAAGGCAAAAAAGTTCTTTAAGAGAATTGGAAGGCAGTTTCCCAAAAACCTAACTAACAAAAAGTTTGGGTTTGACAAGACAAAGGATAAATGTTACAACTGTAACCAACTTGGCCACTTTAGATGGGAATGCAAGGCTCCCAAATCAAATCCGGGAACCTCTCAAGCCTCCACTCATCCTACCACAGTTAAAACAACCAGGAAGTCAAGTGAACAATACAAAACTGATGTTGTTCAAGAGGTGGACTGGAGCTTCATGGTGAAGGATGTAACCCTGGCTCAAGCATTGATGGCTGGAACTGATGACAACAAGGTATTTAAACACCTCTATACTTTAGCTTGTATTGCTAAAGTTAAATTATATCATGACTACAATATGGAAATTAGATATGCTATTGAGTCTTTAAATATCCTTAAGAGTGATTTTAAAGGGGCTGAAACTAACAATAAAATGAAAATTAAATAGTTGGAGAAAACTGTGTATTTTTTTAAAACATGAACATACCAATTATAAGACTCAAATAAAAGACTTAATCTCCAAATTAAGTGAGGCTCAAGCCTAGATAATCACGGCTGAGGCTCAAGCCCAACTAGTCACAACTGAGGCTCAAGCTAGAAAGCATGCTAATTCTGAGTAAAACTTCTAAGCTATTCTTGCATCATCCTCCCATTAAAAAAATTGTTTTCAAAACAAAGGTGGGATGTGAACCAATGAAATTGATCCACCATATTCTTATAAGTCTATTAGACAACCAAGACGTGGGACTAAAGAGTAAAAGGTTCCATCTACTAACCCACCTTCCCATGATTTGAAGAATGATACAACTATGGAGACCATCACAGGCAAGGATCATGTGAATCAATCCATTTCCACAAGTGATGATCAAACCCTAACCACTAAAGCCAGAAGAAACAGGGCTAAGGCAGCCAAAAAAACTGCCCAGAAAGTGGTTGAGTCCAGTTGAAGATAGACCCAAAACAAAAGGGTGTATTCAGTTCAAATGGATTCCAAGTCCTGTCCTATTGAAGGATCAGAAGTTAAAAGAGAAAGACACTTGATGAAGACAAAGAGAGCAAGAAACAACAGTCCTCAGCTACCTCAAAGGTTAACATTGAATGCATAATATGTGGTCTGCAAACCACATGACTAATGAGTTTTATTACAATCCTGCAAGCACACATTATGCAAATAATGTTAAGAAAGAAGGAGTCAAGGAGGGTTTCACATTTGGACCCTATCACATGGTCCAAATGATAAGGAAAGGAAAACTTGTTTCTAAAGCAAAGTTGCTTTCAGTAGAAACTCATTCTTCCGAAGGGAAAATAGCTTCGGAAGATAAGGCTAAGAAAATTCAAAAGAACAAAAGAGTTCCTTTGAAACCTTCCGAAAAGAAGACTGCTTCAGAAGAAAAGGTGAGGAAAGCTTCTTCCAAGAAGAAAGAAGCCCTAGAAGTATGCCATGTTACCAAGCTTCATCAAGCTCATCTACTTTGATCAGCCGAGGGATGGACTGGAAGATCAAACAAAATGCTGCAACATAAATATCTTCTTCACAAACATCTATTGAACCCTTATGCATACACTTTGGTTCAATTAAATCCTCATCATTGGAAAAGCCCAAGACCAGCAAGGCTTGGGTTTCTAATAAAAACTAATTTTTCCACCATATATGTAGGGACATCCACATGACAAAATGACAATGTGTGGATTATAAATAGTGGATGCTCCAGGCACATGACTAGGAACAGATTTCTTCATCAACAATTTTAATATTTTGATGGAGGTCCTGTTTAATTTGGATGTGAGGCTGGAGGATACATTTATGGCAGAGAAAGTGTATCCATCGGCAAGTTAAGATTCGACAAAGTAAACATTGTCAGTCAGCTTGAACATAATCTTTTAAGTGTTTCTTAGTTTTGTGATCAAAAGCACCAAATGCTTTTCATAGAACATGAGTGCGTTATTCTCAAACCCAGGATGTAAGTCCTTAGGAATTGGTGCTTTTTAGATCTCCTAGGAAAAGAGATATGTACAAGCTGGATATGAACAATGCTTCCCTGTTGGGTGAAGTATCATGCATTCTTTCCAAAGCTGATGGTGATGAGTTAAACAAAGGTGTCATGTTAATTTCAAAACCATAAATAAATTGGTTAAAAGTAACTTGGTACATGGTTTGCCTAAAAAGGAATTTTTCTACAAAGATAATTGTGTTGCATGTTTGAAAGGAAAGTGAATATCTAGATTAGCTAGATTAGGTTGGACTCACCTTAGATTAGTGTTTATTTTATGTTTTAATGTAATAGATCTATGTTACATTTGATGGGTTTGATGGACCAAAATCAAAGTTGTTTAACCATTTTAAACATGAAAACGCAGCGGATAAAAGCCCTAATAATATGATTCATAATCTGAAAAATTAAGGTTCTTTTCTTTGTAATAACAAACCCAAGAGCAAAGGATCAATCATATGTGTTTGAACAAGCTGTAAACAAGATATAACAACCAAAATAGAACAAGGAAACTACCTTTCAAGCTGCTGAAAATCGACTATGAAAT
>BJCM01062802.1:0-26467 GCA_018326385.1 Flaveria bidentis | reverse complement strand
TATATATATATATTTAAATGTCCATTCTTATTTTTAATTATATTGATGTACAATTAGAGGTTGGTTTTATTTAAGAAAAATATTAGATAAGTTTGAGAGTCGCCTTGTAAAAATACTTAAAAAACATGAAAATAAAAAGGAAAATGAAAATATAATATTGTCGTCATGAGGCTGTTCGATTCATCCCTAATTTCTGTCGACACCCACAGGATCCGTTGGATGATTCTGAAGTTTTCTCCTCCACAACGTCAATCGAACATTACTCAGGTACTTCATGTTCATATTCATTATCATTAATTGCTTCTTTCCCTCATCATTACATATATAACCCTTTGATTCAAGTATGTTCATCTACCCATCTCTTTTGATTTAAACCAATTATGCGACTTTAATCGTTCGACCAACACAATTTTATATGTTTTGTTACAATAATACCAAAACCCATTGACTGTTTAGTCCTCTTTGATTGAATTCAGTGTCTTGTTCGTCTAATCGTTCGTCTTTTTGCGATGATTCTTGAAAAAATGAAGCTGTAGGTTTGATTTTGTATTAACGGTTAGAAAGGTTTCTGTTACTTGTGGAGTAAATACTTCTCATTATCTGTTTGAAAGCTGTAAACTTCCGATTGAGAGAGTGATGATTATGTACAAATAATGCTGGTATTAGATTTGCAGTAAGATATATATGGATTTTGCATTTGAAAAGTTGTTTGCTTGAATTCATAAATTAAGTTGTGTCTTTTCTTTAGGACTATTGGAGCATGAAATTGAGAAATTCGTATGTTAATAACATTGACTTTAGTGATTAAGCTTTCTTTTGAGACCACTGCATATGTTTTAGACTATAGTAAGGTTAAATTAGTCGTGTATACGTCATGGGATCGTGTAGTATGTATTACCATAGAAAAGACTTCAGTTAGTGAAAGACTTTCTTGGGTTTATTATGTAAACTTTCTTTTCATTTGGCCCTCTGATTGTTGGTCAATTGAACTGCTATTGAGTGATCTCTGTTGTTTTTATATATGTATTGAATTTGCAGGTTCCTGTATGGTGCCAGCAACTCTAATGCCATCACGTGGCTATCCTAATAAGCTGTGCGCAATCGGATATTTGAGATCAAAGGTCTCATCTGTCAGTTTTTCTTCTGACCTATTAACAAATTCATCCTCTATTCGGAAGACGTTATATACTCGGTTTTGGATCTTTCATTTGACACGACCTTTTTTCCTCGAGGAATCCAAGTGAGTATACGTCTACTTTAAAGAAATAGTATGTCAGTTCATACCTATATTCTTCATCAGTTTACTGTTGAAACATGGTCTTAGTTCAGTCCCCAAATATTCACTTGTTCACCAATTTTGATTAGAGGGTATGTTATGACATGTGTTGTTACTTGTTAGACAACTTTCAACAGAACTGGCAATTGGTGAATGTATATAGTGAATCTCTTTTTATGTTACTCCACTCGTTCTGAATGCATCCAACATTTTCCTTTCTCAAATGCAATATTTTATTTTGGGCAAATTGCAAAGAAGGTAACATAATTGCACAAGATTTCTAATGTGTGGAACATATATGTTTTTCTGGAGCTTCAGTTTTAGAGGATTTGTGTAATTATATTACCTTTTATTTTTATCTTTTGCAATTTGCCCCCTTTTTGGCTATGTTTTAATCTAAGATGACCACTATGCCTATTAGTAACCAGTAGAACATGTTGACTTGATTAGATTTTGGTTGGTCTTTATTCAGGGATATGTTTAATATTTGACAAGTAATCGAACACTTCCACTAAAATTGGTGTTTAGTCAAGTGCTGCATTTCTTGAAGGACGTACAAAGTAGATTTTATGAAATATAAAAGGATATAGGTAATTTGGATTATATTTCCCCAATTAATAAATTATAGCTGTTCTTATTGTAATTATATGACTCTGAATCATAGTTCTCAATAGCGCGAACATACCTATACGCCATGTGCGTGCTATAGCCGCTATTGACAACAGGGCTCTGAATATGAATAGGTAAAATTGCTAAGCTAAAATTGTATTATTTTTTGTTACTTCTTGATCTAAACTGTATACTTGCTCATTACTAGAATTACTAAGGATTCATGATATCTGAGTGTTGTGTTTTTTTTAATTGTTGGTTTTGGTTGCATAGGAGGATGACATGGCGTATAAGAAGCAACACAGATGGCAGTGGCTTTAATCCCTCATCCACAAATAATAACAGCAATGGGACTAGACTCATAAGAGCTATACAATCATTTCTGATTAAACTAAACGCAAGATTTAAAGACCTGAGGAAAGATCTTCCCATGAAACTTCTATTTTTCTTGACGGGTTTTTATTCTTCAACAGCTTTTGCGACAGTTATAGGGCAAACAGGTGATTGGGACATTCTTTCTGCTGCTTTGGCTGTGGCTGTGGTGGAGGTGATCGGGGCTCTTATGTACACAGGTTCATTTCCTTTATTCAAGAAAGTAAGGAACTTAATCACCATGTTTAACTATTGGAAAGGCGGCCTTACTATGGGTCTCTTTCTAGATTCATTCAAGTACTAAAGACGTGTTGTTGCTCAAGAAATCATCAAAAATGCCATTTTCCGCTCTCCAAGTACATGATGACCTAAAAGATTACGTATTGGATCCTACATTCTTATGATTCCGATGGAAGATCTGGATGTGATTAAAGTTGATATTTTTGAAGCTGGGTTTCTTGTGGCTCAAGAAATCTTGTTCGGTATTCTTTCAGTGCAAAATGTTATATGGGGTGCTGAAGTGCAGCGAGGAAGAAAGATAAGAGGGCATAGCATGTGCTCTATCTGGTTCGTGTATACGTCAATCCCAACCTGTTTCGACCAGTACTAAAAGATCATACTTCAACCCAAACTCATTTTGACCAAAACTTTCAACTCGAGATGATGTGCAGATGCAACATGACGTATTGTCTTTGCTTGTGGAATTTGTATGACAATCTATCCTTGTTGTTCGTGTAATTAGTAGAAGAGATTATATTTGAAAGCTGTAGCACATTGTTGATTAACAGTAGATGACCTGTTTGTAGGATTTATTCGTATATATTATAGAAGGGAAACATGTATTTGAAAATGCATAACATGTTTGCTTTAAAGATCAGAAACTTGCCTTGTATGCCTTCTTTTGTTAGTCATTTTCATATTGATTGTCACATACAGATAAAAAAATATGATATAAATAGAAAAAATACACAAAAATGTTCCAAGTCTAACTCATAATGATCCGTTTCAACCCAAACCCGTTTCTACCCGCATGGAACCCAAAATCAAACAAACCAACTTCAGAATGGGGATTAAAATATAACAACTAGTTTATGACATCCTTAAAACATCAAACTACGTACAAGTGTTAACCAACATGCTTCATGTTGCAAATAGGTTTAAGTCAACAAAAAACAAGAAGAAAACTCACCCCAGCCAAAAGGTTTTTGGAGAGAGGTCGTCTGCCGAATACTTTTGATCTCTCAAGTCGTTCCATTCTTATAACCGTTTGGTTTGTTTTATTCTGGTCGTTTGTGTTTTTTGGGTTGTGGAAAACAGTCCAGCCGATTCCATCATAGTCACGATGGAAGAACTAATCAACCTAAACATTTGGTTCACTCGCTAATTAGTTTACTCTTAGCCTTTTAGGCAATCATATAACCACCTAACAAGTGATATCAATGCCTAGGCTTGTTCGCTTTTTCGGTTATCATGACATAAGAGGGGAAGAACAAGATTGGTAAGTCTCACCGAGCATATTTTTGGATTCTGGAAGATGGAGATTGAAGATTATCTTTATTGAAAGAAGTTACATCTGTGGTTGTTTGGACTGAAACTGAAAAAGTTGGGTGTAATCAGACTATATTAGCTAAGAATGTAGCTTGCATTATCTTTAATGAAACGACCACAACCTTGAACAATACATTTCATCTTATATTTGTTAATATTAAGAGGTGATTTTGTTACAGAATTATACGCCTTATATAACCTTATATTTCCTATACGACCTTATATAACCTATACGTCACGTATAACAAAAATTTGACATTAAAGACAAGGAAAAATTCATTAATTAGAAGGATTATACGTTTTATATAAGACTATATGACCAATCTAAAAATCTAAAAGGTCTTGATTTATATTAAGATTGTATCCTCATAACGACTCCCAAAATAAAAAAGTAGTAGATTTTTTAAGACTATATGTAATAATTAATTTTACATGAATACATTGCGATTAATTCCGATTCATCTAGCTCGGATTAGTGACAAAACGATCATCAATAATTTACTAGATTTTTTACACGTCGCGCGCTGCGGCGGCATCATATACGGGATAATAAAGTATAGACTATAATCTACGTGACTCTTTTTCGAACAAAATTTGCATCGAAACGTAAAATAAGTCGAATTTATACCATTGAATGAAATTAGTGACCAAACTTTATTCCATACAAAATTTATGTCGAAAGGCCGACCAACTCAAAAGGTACATAAAAAATACGTGCAACGACGTTGTATGCAGCGTGATAAAGTATAGATTATAATCGTACTGACTTGTTTCCAAACTAGATTTACGTCGAAGCGTAGAGTAATTCAAATTTTGTACTTTTAAATGAAAACGTATTATATGTGACCTAATGCTTTTCCAAACACATATTATGTCGAAAAGTAGACCAACTCAAGGTATACATAAACATAAGCCCGGAAACATTGGATATTTGAGACTAATTTCTGTGCAGAAAATATGTCAAAACGTCGAACCGTAGACATTCTCCAAACGTATATAAAGTTATAAGCATGAAAAGCGTTATATATTACACCAGACTTATTTTTTAAGATAATTTACGTCAAAACGTAAACATACATTAATTTATACAGGTAAACATATAAAAAAATAAGAAAAAAATTATTTTTTAAGTTAAAATTGTACAAAGGTGAACCTAGAAGTTTAGAAACTTGATTAGAACTTGAAGGGGTTAAAATGAATTTTATAAAATTTTTAAATAATGTTAGGGTGAAAATATAAAAGTAAAAAACCTGGAGATAGCAAAACAAAATCAAAGAACTATTTTTAAGTCATAGTAAAGTCAATATATGATTGTGAAGCGCATCACGAAAACGATTACTTCGTTCAATGGCCAAAATACGATGATTAAACATTTAGAGCAAGGTTTTGTACGTCGAATGAACTATTTTTAAAATTAATTGAGGATATAAGCGTCATATTTAAATATTTCCAAGGAGGTTACGTATAAAATGATTTAGATTTATTATTGGAATAAGGATTATTTGATTTTAATAATCTCAAACTTTTATTTATTATCCGAGATTAATTTCAACTCAGAAAATATTTACAAACACCATTAACTTTGAGCTTATATTCTTCAACAATCCTTCACTAATTAAGAGTTAACGTCCGTTAGTTTTTTTATGAAATAGGGCTAACTTAGAGCCATTTTTCAACTTTGTCGCCGCCCAACTTCTTTTAGGTCTTTTTTTCAGTGTCTAGCATCCATCATCGTTTTGAATCTACATTTAACGAGTCAAACGGTTCAAATTAGAAGGTGAAAATTGACGGGGTTTAGGTTACAGAGGTTTCAAATTGACGGGCTCAACAGTTGATTTCAACTTTCTACTTAGTGTTTTGGTCATATAAGTAGTTCACGTCATAAAAAAACTAACGATGTTAACTCTCAGTTAGTAAGAGATCGTTGCATAAAAAATAAGTTTAAAGTTATGAGTGTCCGTAAATATTTGTTGAGTTAGGATTAATCCAGGCCAATATATAAAAGTTGAGATTATTAAAATACAATAACCATCAGAATAATTAGTAATATCTAATGATATATATTTATATGTGTTATTAGTTCACAAACAACGGTTAACATAAAAAACTCGTACGAGTGTCCCACTATATATATGTGTGTGTTACGTTTAAAATATATTTTTATCAACCATGCATTTTTTGAAAAGAATGTTTATGTTATTTTTTTTGTCTTAGTCAACTCCGACCTCACAATTTGTATATCTATAGCTACGAAAGTTCCTTTAGTTGCTATTGTTGACTAATAAACCTTCATGATCCATGTTTTAAGGACCATATATCTGGTCGGTTTATAGCACGAGCTTGCATTAATTTCCACCATCAAAACATTTTGCTTTTTACCAGCATATTAACTTTTTTTTTAACTACGACTCTCTTGTTAAATACAGGTATTATTTTAATCGGGCTCACATCCGTTTCCCAGCAGGATCTGCACCCCCAATCCCTCAGGAGTAAACCCATTGTTGTATAAAACCTCATGGCTCAATTTTAAACATTTTGCTCAGCGTGAGACTTGAACCCGTAACTTTATCATATTTACATGTTATAGGTAACTCATCTTAAGCAGTTGGGTTAAGAATCATTGGTTTTCAACATATTAACTGGTAGTTGCTTCAGTTGTTCTAATAAAAAAATTATTTGGTGAAAATAAATATTCAAATATCTAAATTTGACTATGATCACTCGGTGCAGGTCCCAACTAAAAGAATAAATTTTTTTTCGATAAACACATATTCTCTGTTTCACGACTATTATACTTTTAAAATCATTAATGCTGCATTTTACAGAATTAATTAAGCACATAATCTTTGTTTAGAGAGTACACAATTTTAGTGACACTAACAAGATGCTCTTATAAGACAAATAAGTAAATTATTTAATTATACAATTTCAAAGTTAAAATTAAGGTAAGCAAGAAAACTTATATTGTGTCTATTTTTCTATTAATATATCTAACTAAAATATGTTTTTTACCATATATGTATAAAAATAAAAAAAAGAAGAGAATTGTGATAACTATGTTGATATTTGTTCGTAATACATAAAAGATGAAAGACGGAAAGACACAATTGAATTCTACCATCTACTTATAGATCATATTAAGTGTAATAAACTTAAATAGTTATAAGATGCATGTATTTTTTTACTTATGACGACTTATGTATAGGTTTTACTTCTGGCTAGTGGTAATGTTTTCAACATCCTATACAACTCACATGCATACATAGTGACTAATAAATGAGTATGATGATATTATTAGCATAATATAAGGACTATGTTTGTTAATAGATCTCTTTGTTTAGTCAACCCATGTACATCCAAATAATCAATTAATTTTCTTATATGGCACTCTCATGCATGACACTTTACTTATACTTTATGATCATCATTAACAACTTCTGGTTAAATTAATATTATAATGTACCTCATCAACTTTTACAACTACAAACTTAATTACCATCAAACACACATCGCCGTCATTTTTTTTAGTATTACACACTATTTACACGCCAATACATTTTCACTATCACACACCCTTTCACACGTTACACTACGTTACACTACGTTACACTACTCCGCTAATAGCCTTATGTTACAATGCAAAAGTATTATTTCTAATCAAACGCACGTGCGCACGCACACACACACACATATATATACGTATGTATATATATATATAAAATATTATATTACATACTGATTTTAGGTAGAACGTGAATTGTAACACGTCTAATAAGATTTTTGACATGGGTAAGTTATGCATTATATATGAGTTGTTCATCATACGTAATAAAATTGATCATAACGAGTTGGTTAGCCCTTAGACGTGGCGCGCAAGAGGTTTTGAGTTCTAATATACTTCTTTTATTTTTAAAATATTCTATTTTTAATAATTTTAATACTATCATTAGTTGTTAACATATTGCGTTTCTCTTTTATAAATAATAAAATAGACTATTTTATTAAATTTCGAATATATTGTTGTGACATGTTTATTTATATTTAAGTTGTGTTACAAATTTTATTCAAAATCGAGCCGATTCAAATATAAAATGTTTTTACTTTTTTATGACTTTTAAACAAGCTTTAGAAAGTAAAATTGTATTCTTTTTTTAGAATTTGCAATTTGAAGTATATATCCTACTTTTTAATCAACTAATAACTATTTGAACATGCATGATCTTCTTTTATGATTTTAATTTATTTTATTATTATGATTTGTTTAGTACTAATTACAATTACAATACGTGAAATTTCACAAAGGAACACACAATAGAAGCATCGTGGCACGTGCTTGTGATGAAGGTGGACTTTCTACAAAAATATTTTTGATCACTATAATGGCAAACCTTGAAGCGAAAAAAATGATCGAGTTTTTCAAAGAAGGATAATGTAACTAATTTATATTATAACTTTTTTTGTATGGTTAAAATAATATATGTACGAAAATACAACAATATGATCTTATAATTAATCAAATATAATTACTTCTTGTTTTTATCGCCGTTTTTTTCTTAACAAAAATTATAAATATGCATTTACTTATTCATTGCCCTTACTACAAAGATATACATCCATAAGATATCCGTTATAATAAAAAAATTCTTTAAATAATCGAATCAAAACATCAATTATATTACACGTAGAACGTTGCATATTTAAATAATTAGTGTAATTATTATACTCCACTTGCAACAAATGTGACAACACCCCTATATAACACCATAATCACATCAAGATCTACATCACAAAAAAATTTGTTCAAACAAAATGACAAATTATACGTTCACATTCCCCTCTCTACTAATCCTCTTTCTGACCATATTCACCTTAAACCCGACGGTCACGTGTCGTTCTCGAGCTCGAGCATACATCGAGAGCCAATGCCGCCCAACGTTATACACTAACCTATGCATACGAACCCTTCTACCATTCGCTAGCAAAACACACGCACCCAACCCCGAACAACTAGCTAGGATATCCCTAACCACATGCCTAATAAAAGCGCGACTCACAAAGGCCTATGTGAACATGGTCGCGACAGAGTTTAATAAAACAAAGAACGCGCGATACTATGAAGCTGTGACAGACTGTTTATCTCAAATCAATGATGGTGTGAACCAAATCACACAATCGGTTAAGGAGCAAAAGAGGATGATGCATGATGAGGAGAAGTATTTCTCGTGGCACGAAAGTAATGTGCAAACGTGGGTTAGTACCGCGTTAACTGATGTGACCGCGTGTCTGGATAGGATTTCGGATAGGGCCATCGGGGGCAAGGAGAAGGGGAGGATTAAAGCGCGTGTTTTGAACGTTAAACACCTCGCGAGTAACGCGCTTGCGTTGTTTAATCGGTTCGCGACAAGGCACCGTGGTTCTCGTAGGATCAAGAGTCCATGAAACGTAGTTGTTTAACTCTTGTTGTGTTATAATAAATTGTTGTTTTTGTTGTGTTTTTCTTGTTGACACGTACTATGTGTTTTTTGATGAATTGTTAATTATATAATTACGTGGATATGAATTTTGAATTTCAGATCTGGACTTTCGAAGAAAGTAAGCATGCTTATGGTTTTTTTAAACAACAATAATATACTTTTATTAACCATCTATAACGACATCTTAAGGTATTTAAACTTTTAATCTCATAAATGGAATGAAGGCATAACTAGAATATCTACTTAAAAGCATGTCATGTTGCTTTTAATCAACGAGTAAGAAACAATTGAACTTTTGGAGTCGGTTAAAATAGATGAGTTGATTCGGTCAATATTCTATATGTTATTAATATTATTAGTAACGTTAATATGTTAAATTTATTTCAAAAGTATAAGCAAGATATTGATACAAGTTATAAAGAAATTCTTTTAAAATAGGAAGTTATAGTAAGGAAAATTTTAAAAACGTGAATTTTTTAAAATGTTACTTTAAAACAAAATGATCACTTTATCTTTAAAAAAATTTAAAAAGTTCTTTCAAAATGATCACAAAATGCATACTTTTAGTATATCGTTTTATAATTAATAATTTTTTTTCAGTTTAATATTTTTTTATTTAATTCATATAATACATGAGTTTACTAAAGCTAATGGTTTATATACTAAATGTTCTTTCAAGATTTTGGTGGATTTTGTTAGTGATTTCTCAATAGTTGTCAATAGTAGCGGTTATGCATTGTCTATGATATTCATTTGTGTTGTAGCCGTAATTATACGTGAAAGTTGATGAAAACGAGTCTAAGGCTGATATTGCAATTGAACTCACAATGTTCAAGCTTTTCTTGGTGAGTTTGTTGTTCATCTTTCCGATCCTCTAGGCTAACCAAAGTAGCAAATGTCATCATGAAGCATATTGAAAAATTTCTTCATATTATACAAAAAAATCTATAAATTTAAAAGTTACCGGTTCAGTCATTTCTACCAACAATCAAGTTCTATATAAATTTTTTAAACCGTTATGCACACCATATATAGTTTCTATTTATCAACTCCAAGCTTCACGCCATCTCCAATCCCTGTCTTGTGGGGACATGTTGAAGAATGAGTATCGATTATATGTGGTTTATATATGTTCATTGGTTTCTATCGGTTTTTTATATCAATGACAATTCTCTTGATATATAGTCTTTTCGACTAGTAGACGGTAAGAAACACATCTTTTGGAAGAAAAAAAAATTATTTCTAATCACACTTGAACAACTACTGGTCACTTAAAAAAGATGCAATTTTCTAAGTTTGAAAAAACGTTAAGAACTTAAGTTTATTAGAAAAACGTACTTTGTTGTGAATTATTTAGCATGTTACATATTAGAAACGGGCGGTGAGAATTTAATGCTAGTATATTTATTAAGGAAGTTGCATGTGTGATGTTTTGTATGTAAAGAAATTTGCATTGACTTAATTAATTGTTGAGTTTAATAAAAATGCATGTGACAACTCCTCTATATAACCCCTCTCCCCTCTAGCAATTTTAATATCACAAACACAAACAAAAATAATCACAAAATGTCACAAACTTTACTCTCTTTGTTACATATATTGCTCACAATCTTCGCCTTTTCGATCTTCGTCGAGTCTCGTTCTCGTGCAAGAATGTATCTCGACTCGCAATGTAAATCAACTAGATATCCCGATATATGTGTTCAAACTCTTTTACCCTATGTAAGCAAAAGGGGACTACCAAGCCCACAACTACAAGCTCAAATTTCACTAGCATCATGTCTATCAAAAGCGCGGTTCACAAAGACTTATATGAACATGGTGGCGAAGAAATTGAACCGAACATCGAACTTAGGAGACTATCAAGCAATGGAAGAGTGTCTTCATCAGATCGACGATGGAGTTAAACAAATTACACAATCTTTTAAGGAGTTACAGCTAATGGGAAAGGACGGGGATGAAAACTTTATCTGGCACGAGAGTAATGTGCAAACTTGGGTCAGTGCTGCCTTGACGGGTGCCACCACGTGTGTAGAAGGGATATTGGGGAATGGGATAAGCGAAAGCGAAAAGGCTTTGATCCAAGCGAGGATTGTGAAGGTGAAGCAACTCGCTAGCAATTCGCTTGCATTGTTTACGCGTTTCACAACAAGATATCGAGCCTCTCATGGCATCAATGTTCCATAATTGGAGTTGTAAAGTGTATTATTTGTGAACTATAAGTTATTTCCTTGCACTTGATTTCTTTTCATTTTTGTTATATTTTCCAAGCGTTATGCCCATTTTTTTTATTTATAGTTGGATATTATGAACCACATCTAAGTAGCACTATAAATAATAGTGTGTAACGAAGCACAAACATCTATCCAATGGTCTAAAATGGTACTACCTAACCATACGATCATATGTAATTACATAAATACGCGATTATAAGTTTATAAACCCCTGAAGTAAATGACTATGAAGCTCGAGTAACAGAAACCTAAATTAGCATGCCTCTACCGCTACACTAGCAACCCCTAACAGTCAAGTCTATGCTTGATAAGGGTCTAATATCTTGGCGTACTACAGACTAGGACAATTCGTTTTCTCTCGAAATACACAATTGTGAGAAGTCAACCGGCATGTATGTAAACATCATCCACAATACACGTATGCGTAAGTTATTAGACAATAGGAAGAGGGCATACTTGCCACAAAATATGACAGATCCAAGAATTTGTATGAGTGAGACTGATGATCGTTGTTAAATCATGCAAAAACCTAAATAATATAGATAGTTAGAGTAAATAGGGTATCATATCCATGACACGATCATGTGGCTTACTATAAATCATTTATCATGCAAATGTAAAAATTTCAATCACATTAAAAGGAATGAAATCACATGCATTAGATGAAGAGATATTTCAATGTTTAAACACAATTGTTATTCAACTAAGTTTGACTCCCAAATATTAAATATGTCTAATATAAGTATTCAATTACTTACATATACATATCTTTTGTTTGATTAACTAACTTTAACTAACATAACCGAAAACATATCACAAGATATTTACAAATTAATTTGTCACATTTTATCAAAATTCAAGTGTCAAATACATACACGATACATAGAAGTTAAATAATGTAAACCAAAATGTAATTGTGATCACATAAAACGAACTAGGATGCCATAAAAAACTCACTTATTGTTTACTTGATCTGCTTAATCCTTTGTGGCTTTGTGCAACCGCTAGCCCACGGGCCAATTTTCTGAGCCCACTTATTTTTTGTTGAGCCCAAATTATTATTCATAACAAATAACAAATTAACAAGTTAATATCTGTATTTGCAAGGTGAAATATAAGAAACTATAGGACTTGACTATTTATTTATTATTCTATATCAAATATTCCTTTGATAACCCATTACCTTTTCAAATTAAGCTCCTTGCTCATCATCATATAAAAATAAATAACTTCTATATTTATTCATTCGTAAAGTGGTTATTAATGACGTTTACACATTCATAATTTACTATATATAGGCGTTAATATCCAAACAATTTCTCTCTATTACACAAGACTTGATGGAAATTTGAAAAAATAGCGTATTTAGAACCGAGAATAAACACAAGTGACAGATCCAAAAATTTATTTCTACGAGTCACTATTTTAAAATGTTCTAAATTTATAATAGTGAAAATAATAATTTCCAGATCAACTCGGGTTGGGTCTGTAAATAAAAAAAAACTTAAAAGCTAAATTACTTACACATAAATTCCAAATACACTTTTATCTTCTTCAAATAAATCTTTGATATCACTATTTATACTTTGTTGCAAGTTTTGTAATCTTTGTAAAAAAATAAATCCCGATGAACATTTTCTTTCCTTTTGTTTTTCATTTACTTCTTAAGTTCAATTTTCCATCAATATCAAATGGAGTCACCGTTCAAAAAACATTATTATTACTATAAAAACTCATACATACATCTCTATAAACTTCGTATTACAATCAAGAATTACAATCACACAACAGACTATATGAAAAAAAAAACTAAGTTTAACGACTTGAAAGAAAAAACAAATATGGATCCGAGCTTTTATTCTATTTTGATCACTTGGCATTTCTTGAAAAAAAAAACTTTTCTATACCCTGTATTTTATCAAGTCCTACTCAAATAATTTATAAACACGTAATAAGAATGCTACAATTACCAAATTGTAAAACACTTTTAAGTTTTAAGTTAAGTTTTGACCCTCAAATTCACTCCTTTACTCCAGCTCATATAACTAATCATAATGGCGATAAAAGTCGAGTATTATAAAAGTTACGAGGTTAGACTAACCGAGATCAAAGGATAATCTTTGTGAAGCAAACTCTATCTTTTTGATTCATCGTAAAACCGATCGAATCTTCATGTGTATATCGTATCGGACTAGGGCGCGATGCAAATTGACGATGATCAAATCTCCCTAAGAAAAGATGCAACCTTCATATTGTGTGAAATTGTTGTGAGGTTTTTTACTTAATAATAAGATTACTTGATTTTGTAATCAATCCACCGTAACATTTGGACACGTATGTGAATAATAAATCGTTACAGCTAGTTTCATAAGCAAGTTAAATATTACGTGTGAGATATGGTACATATATTGCACGTAAAGATTTTTATCGTTTAGTGCAAATATTATAAAGAAAATGCACGTGAGTACCCTATATAATCCCTCATCTATCTTCTCATTTTCATATCACGATCAAACACACAACAACCCACAAAATGGCACAAAATATTCTAGCTTTCTTCGTTCTCTTTTTCACAATCTTCAGGTTTTCATCGGTTTCCGCGAGTCTTTCGCGTGAAAAGGAGTATCTTGAGTCACAATGCCGATCAGCGATGTATCAGGATCTATGTGTTCGAACTCTCTTGCCATATATGAACAAAAACACCGTACCAAGCCCACAAAGATTAGCTCAAATTTCACTAGCTTCGTGTCTATCTAAAGCTCGGGTCACAAGGAACTATGTGAACATGGTGGCGAAAAAATTGAACACAATGGGGAAATCTCGAGACTACCGAGCAATGGAAGAATGTGTTCAACAAATAGACAATGGAGTGGATCAAATAACACGATCATTTAAGGAGTTACAGCAGATGGGAACTGATGGGGATGAAAATTTCGTGTGGCATGAAAGCAACGTGCAGAGTTGGGTGAGTGCTGCCTTGACGGATATCATGACTTGCATTGATGGAGTCTCGGGTGATGGTGTGAGTCCTAGGGATAAGGCTCTGATCAAAGCACGGTTCTTGAATATGAAGCAACTCGCTAGCAATTCGCTTATGATGTTCACTCGTTTCACAACAAGATATCGGGCGTCTCGTGGCATCAAGAATCCTAATTAAATATTGTTACAAGTTGGGTTACTTTTATAAGTAAGAATGTGCTATATATAGTAATTCTAGTATTGATACTATGTCATAAGTAGGTAAACCATAATTGGTGCAACCTACTCATGATGGGTGTATCTGTTTTTCTTGTGTGATTTTGATGATTGTATCTTTCAGTCATCCATCTAATAAACACAATTGGGAATAATGGTACTCTGTTGTTTACATAAATCATTGAACATGCATATATAAGTCCCTTTTCGTTATTGTGATTATCTTGTTATCCAAATTTTTGGTTGTAGGTTTGATAAAAAAAATAACCTAGATTATAGTATATCATAATACAATTTAGTATCTTGTTATTTCATATTAATAGAATTTGAAATAACTAGATTTAGGAATTGAATTTGTCGATCAAATGAACTTAGAATTCAAAGAAATTAAAAAAAAAAAAAAATTTGTAATGCATTTTGGAAAATTAAAATTTTACGAACCAAACATATGAAGAGATGGAATTTTAATTAGATTCCAATTTCATTAAATTCTGTTAAGTTCCTCAAACATTGTTCACATTTGCCTAATAAGGGTAAGCGAAGTAGAGGCGTTAGAGTGGGCGTTAGAGTGGGAGTATCACGTAGGTACAAATGGAAACACCACCCCACCATCTAGGTGTCGAAGAAAGATGGGATTTCACGAGTTTTTTATGAAAGATGCAATCCCTCTTCTATCTTCCCATTTTCATATCAAGATCAAACACACAACAACCCACAAAAATGGCACAAAATATTCTAGCTTTATTCGTTCTCTTTATCACAATCTTCGGGTTTTCATCGGTTTCCGCGAGTCTTTAGCGTGAAAAGGAGTATCTTGAGTCACAATGTCGATCAGCAATGTATCAGGATCTGTGTGTTCGAACTCTTTTGCCATATATGAACAAAAACACCGTACCAAGCCCACAAAGACTAGCTCAAATTTCACTAGCCTCATGTCTATCTAAAGCTCGGGTCACACGGGCCTATGTGAACATGATAGCAAAAAAGTTGAACGCCAAGGGGAAATCTCAAGGCTACCGAGCAATGGAAGAATGTCTTCATCAGATCGACAATGGAGTGGGTCAGATAACGCGATCATTTAAGGAGTTACAACAGATGGGAACTGATGGGGATGAAAATTTCGTGTGGCATGAAAGCAACGTGCAAAGTTGGGTGAGTGCTGCCTTGACGGATATCATGACTTGCATTGATGGAGTCGCGGGTGATGGGGTCAGTCCTAGGGAGAAGGCTATGATCAAAGCGCGTTTCTTGAATATGAAGCAACTCGCTAGCAATTCGCTTATGATGTTCACTCGTTTCACAACAAGATATAGGGCGTCTCATGGCATCAAGAATCCTAACTAAATCTTGTTACAAGTTTGTTATTTCTAAGTATGAATGTGGTATATTCTTGTGTTGATACTATATCATAAGTAGGTATGCCATAATTGGTGTAACCTACTCATGGGTGTATCTGTTTTTCTTGTGTGATTTTGATGATTGTATCTTTCAGCCATCCATCTAATAAACACAATTGCTAATAATGGTACTCGGTGTTTTCATAATTCATTGAATATATGCATAACAAAATTCCTTGCAATATATTATTATGTAATTGAGTTTATCTAGTTATCCAAGTTAATAGTTGCAGGTTAATTTGATAAAAGATAAGATAGATCATAGATGTATAATATTATCATACACGAGATGGTGAAATGTTTGTTGATAAATTTTAGTGTATAATTAGGGTTCTTTTAAAAGCTATAACTTTTTCATATATTAATATTTTTATAAAAAATTAAACCATGAAAACAAACATTTTATTTTCTTCAACCGAGTACGGTATTGCTATTGGTATTTCTTTATATTTTAATAAACTTACATGTTGCGTTCACCCCTCATCGTGTGAGAACCTCTCTGGTGTATATAAAGCATAAAGGTTGGTATTTTAATCTATATTATTACTAAAAAATGCATTTTTAATGGGCAAATTTGACATTTAGCATAAACTTAAGACACCTAATAGGGACATTTATGATTTTTAAGAATTTTGGTTTATGACATAATTTTATTATATTTAATATATTAACTTTTATATGATTATTATATTCCAACTTTTTTGTTATATAATAACATATTAATTAAGGAATTACATCACATAATTGAAGGATAATAGTACACTATTTGTATATTAAGAACATTTTAAAAAACGAATAAAGTTTTTAAATGTGTTTTTTTTAATTTCTCACGTTTTTATCTCAAAACTTATCTAAACCGTCCGATACATATCCTTAAAATCGCGAACCTAGGTGGTATGTTCTTCCGCCACATCATGGGCTTCAAATTAGTGATTAAAAAGTCATACTCAATTTATGTTATTTTGTACAAGTATATTATGTTACACTATAGTATTGAGATGTGACAAAACCTCACCTAAATGTTTGTCGCATGTGTGAATATAGATATGAGGTCGCCAGTTCAATATACTTTCAATATGAAACACATTTTGTTGATGGCGTTGTTAATAACTTAATAAATAATTTTATAATATTTATAGGTCTAAAATTCAATCAAACAAATAATATACTTATCTCAATCAAAATCAGTATTTAATATGCTTGAAATAAAGCCATAGATAAAAGTCTTTTGAAAAAAAGATTTCTTTTTAGATGGTTACAAGATCAAGAAAAGTTAACGCGCTTGCTATCTTCCGATGCTCAATGGGATGACGGATATTATCTATGTAAAATGCTTGTTGTTGATATCTTTTTAACATATCAAGTTTTAATCTTTGGGTGTTAAACAATGCATCATTTTTATATCTAAATTGATGTCTAAAAACTATTTTTTTATTGTAATATACGGGTGATCTATCACCCCCGTTGCATCACGCGAGAAAACATGTCTAGTTGTTTTATACGGTGGTTGTGAGTTTTGTGGTTTTACAAGTAAAATGGTTGTATTTTTATCACTCAACAACAAGATTACTTCGTTTTGTAAACAGTCAATCGTAATATTTGGACATGTTTTTGAAGAATAAGTCACACAACTTGTTTTAAAGCAACTTAATTACGTGGGTTATATGAAACATATATTGCACGTAAAGATTTTGAATAAAAAAATGCACGCGACTACTAAGTACTCTATATAATCCTTCATCTATTTCTCATTTGCATATCACGATCAAACACACAACAACCCACAAAAATGGCACAAAATTATTTAGCTTTCTTTGTTCTCTTTTTCACAATCTTTGGGTTTTCATCTGTTTCCGCGAGTCTTTCGCGGGAAAAGGAGTATCTTGAGTCACAATGCCGATCAGCAATGTATCAGGATCTATGTGTTCGAACTCTTTTGCCATATATGAACAAAAACACCGTACCAAGCCCACAAAGATTAGCTCAAATTTCACTAGCCTCATGTCTATCAAAAGCTCGGGTCACACGGGCCTATGTGAACATGATAGCAAAAAAGTTGAATGCCAAGGGGAAATCTCAAGGCTACCGAGCAATGGAAGAATGTCTTCATCAGATCGACAATGGAGTGGATCAGATAATGCGATCATTTAAGGAGTTACAACAGATGGGAACTGATGGGGATGAAAATTTCGTGTGGCATGAAAGCAACGTGCAAAGTTGGGTGAGTGCTGCCTTGACGGATATCATGACTTGCATTGATGGAGTCGCGGGTGATGGGGTCAGTCCTAGGGAGAAGGCTATGATTAAAGCGAGGTTTTTGAATATGAAGCAACTCGCTAGCAATTCGCTTATGATGTTCACTCGTTTCACAACAAGATATAGGGCGTCTGGTGGCATCAAGAATCCTAATTAAATCTTGTTACAAGTTGTGTTATTTGTAACTATGAATGTTGTATATTCTTGTATTGATACTATGTCATAACTAGGTATACTAAAATTGGTGTAACCTACTCATGGGTGTAGTTGTTTTTCTTGTGTAATTTTGATGATTGTATCTTTCAATCATCTATTAAATAAACACAATTGCTAATAATGGTACAAGTGTTTTCACAAATCAACGAACATGCATAACAGTATTCCTTAGGGTTTTTACATATTTGAGTTTGATTTGTCTTGTTTTCCTTATTATTGGTTACAGATTTGATAAAAGATAACGGTTTCTCATAGGCAGTAACTGTGATTATCAATCTAGTTATAAATATAAGTGCATAAAAAACCAGTTAGAAAAATCATATCAGTTTTTTAATCATAATCGACCCGATTCAAAGAATCGGTTGTTAGGAAACCAGTTCGTAACCGATACAATCCATAGGATTCCTACTTGGTTTGTAGTTTTCAAGAGAGGAAACCTATTTTTTTAATCTTAGTTGATAACAAGTTAAACATGTATTACTGTTAGGCACACAAAAGCAATAGTTGTATAACTCTTTATAGTCGTTTAAACTTGTTATTTGGATCATTTTACCCTTACATGTTAGTATAAATAAACTCTCTAAACTCATAAAAGCGTAAAATTTGCATAGTTTTGATCACTTTTTGTGTGTATAATCTTCTCAAAGCCCGAGTGCTTATTTTTCTAATCACTTGAATCGGAGTTCTCATGTCCATACTAATCCTTAACTCCATCCAATTTTTTTTGTGTGATTATTTTAACAGTTTTATAAAAATTCTTTTAAGTAGAAATAGAGCTGCACGTTGAAAAAATTCTAGTTAAAATGTTCCTATGAAAATTGTCAAAATATTTAAACAGATGATAAATGGATGGTTATTGTCATGGTTTTGAATATCAATATCAATTGTTCTTGTTTTTATTCTTTTGTTGTTGTTTTTATTCTTTTGTTGATTATATGACGTTTTAATCTGGGTCAAATTTCCAACAATTGTCATGTCAGATTGTCAGCTTCTAGAAAATTGAATATTAAGTTATAACGAACTACTTTTATTATGCATGTATATTACACGGGTTGAATAAATAAAATATTAAATAAAATAAAATTTTATAAATTATAAAACGATATTCTAAAATAAGATACAATTAAAATTACATATGAGTAGACGTTATAAGTGATAAACAATGATATTATATTTTTAAACTTTTTTTTGTATTTTCAAAAAATAGATTAAATATTTTTCTTCATAACAAACCATTTTAAAAGTTATCATTTTCAAAAATTTCCTAACTATAGCTTTCAATTTTAATTATTTTTTATTTGTACTTTTTTTTACTTTTTAAAACCACTAATTTTAGATATTTCGTATTAAAAAGTTTGATGTTTGAGAAAAAAAATATTTTTATAAAAATTTGTTTCTTTAAAATCTTCTACTCTAATAAAAGGGTAACTAAGAGTGACAAATGTCACCACTACATTCATTTTCATCAAATTTTCTCGCTTCTCTCTCATATTAATTACTATATTAATTATAAATAATTTTATTTAGTTTTTTTATATTAAAATTTTGTTTCTTTAAAATAACATTAGTAAAAAGATTTATTGCTTAGTTTATGAAAATACCTTTTTAATATAAAAAAACTAAATAAAATTATTAATAATTAATATATTAATATAGTAATTAATATGAGAGAGAAGTAAGAAAATTTGATAAAAATAAATGTAATGATAATATGTGTTACTTTTAGTTACTTTTTTATTAGAGTAGAAGATATTTCATTATAAGTTGCTCATATTTAGCTAATAATAATAAGCATAGAGAAGTAAAATATTCCATGTCAGCAATTTAACAAGTTCATGTATAACTATGAAATCCTTTAAGTACACTTAACAAAACTAATGACAACTAATCAAAATAAGTTACTACAATATATTAATTAAATTAAATTCATTCCTTATAATAATAACTTCTACACACACAAATTCCAACACGTGTAACTCCTTTTCTTAATACTAGATTATCCAACAACTTATGTTTAATTAACTTTCATCTTCAATGATCACTCGATCCAGCTCATATATGATCATATATTAACTATGTTGAAAAGTCAAATCGTGTATGGTTTAATAGTTTAGATTTTAGAAGTTACGTTAAATGGTCGGTTGATGTTTGTCAAGTAATTTCTAAGTTTGATTTCCTCAAGACAAGCTTCCTTAAACTTCGTTAACACCGATGCCATTTGATCGTTAACTTATGAAAAAAAAAATCACCCACGCCCACTGTATATAATATATACATATAGATTTATACTATTTTTTCACACAACTTGGTTTTAAAAATTATATCAAACATTCTAATCAAAGATTCGTCAAATACTAGTTCACCGTCATCAAGTTCTGCTGATTCATCTCAAACGAATTAACGTAACTTCTCTTTTGTCCTTTCACTCGTCAGTGGTTCGCTAGATATTCTAAAGTCTAAGACAGCACCAACTCAATAACCTATAATAAAAAGATGATCGTGCGAAGTCACATAGTGTCTTGTAAAATATTGTTTTTCAAACCTTTCAAAATATAATGATGATTTGTTTATAAAGATGTTTCGGATCAAAAAATAACTACTTTTACAAATAGTTGGTGATATGAAGAGAAACTTCAAATATTTTTAAACTTAGGTATGATAGAAGATGGAATAAGAGTATCATGTCACTAAAAAAGTGTACATTTATATAATAAGTTACTACAATATATTATTAATTTATTCCATATAATAATAACTTCTTCATACACTTGTACCTCATTCCCTAATACTAGATTATCCAACAAATATTTATGTTTAATTAAGTTAACTTTCATCTTCAATAATCACTCGATCCAGCTCATATATATGATCATATATCAACTATGTTGAAAAGTCAAATCTTGAATAGGTTATTAATGGTCGGTTGATGTTTGTCAAGTAATTTCTAAGCTTCATTTCCTCTAGACAAGCTTCCTTTTACGTACTCTTTCCCTCAACTTCGTGGTCGATCAGACCATCCGCAAGATGCTAATCGCGATAGATTAGCAACACGTGTCTAAGCATCGGGTACTGAGGTCAAGTGATATTATATCCTAGGGAACTTTTATGTTATACGACTCTCCTGTTTTATACGCGGTATAAAAAAGGGTGACATCAGGTTAATTATATACATACGAAACATATTAAAAAGTGATATGGTAAATGAAGATTTTAAATGTTGGTTTATGAGAATACAACTTATAATTTAAGCATCTGAATTAGTGCATGCAGTCATAAGCAAAATTGCATGCATGTGCCATATGAAATACCATTTCTACGTAAAGGACTTGGAAAAAATTACAGGTGACAACACCTCTATATAACCCTTCTGTTTCTTCTCATTTTCACAACACAAAACAAAAAACCACAAACATGGCACAGTTTGTTATCCGTTTGTTGATCATCTCTTTCGCGATCTTAGCGGTTTCCACCATCGTCGAGTCTCGTTCGCGTGCAAGAATGTATCTCGAGCTACAATGCCGATCAGCATTATACCATGATCTATGTGTACAAACTCTTTTGCCATATGTAAGCAAAACCGGACAGCCAAGCCCTCAACTTCTAGCCCAAATTTCACTAGCTTCGTGTCTTTCCAAAGCTCGGTTTACCAAAGCCTATCTGACCATGGTAGCGAAGAAGTTGAATGAAACCGCGAATTCTAGATCGAACAATCAAGCGATAGAAGAATGTCTTCATCAAATCAATGATGGAGTGAACCAGATCACACAGTCTTTCAAGGAGTTGCAACAGATTGGAAAAGATGGTGATGAGAAGTTTGTGTGGCATGAGAACAATGTTCAAACTTGGGTTAGTGCGGCATTAACAGATGCTGCGACGTGCATCGATGGGATCTCGGAGGACGGGATCGATAGGAGGGAACAGCTTATGATCAAAGCAAGGTTGTTGAATGTGAAGCAGCTCGCGAGTAATTCTCTTGCGATGTTTAGTCGTTTCACGACAAGATATCGCGCCTCTCGTGGTATTAAGAATCCTCAGGTTTTGTCATGAAGTGTGTTATTTCTAAGTAGAAACGGCGTATATTCTTGTAGTAATACTAAACCTTCTATCATAACGAGTATATATACATACATGTATTGCGAAGCGTAAGCAGTGTAACTTATTCATATGGATGTACTTAAATTTCTTTTGTGAGTTCTGATTTTATATCAATGGAAGAATAAACTGCCCATTCATATTTCGGCTTCATAGAATCCCGCCTCTTACATCAAGGCCCCTTTGTTGCAAATTAGACAGGACAAGTCGGGTCAGGTAACAGGTTAGAACGAGCTCAGGTCAAAACACGTTCAGGTAATTTTATAAAGTGGTCATTTTTGTTCGGGTCAAAACGGGTCAAATTAATGAAAAGAATTAACAAATTTTGATTTAGAAACCCAAATGATTATAGCTTCCGGGAATCAAAATAAACTGAAACCAATCTTCTTGAGACAAACAAGTGTATATAGAGATGAAATTGAGACAAAAATTCACAAATCACATCTATCATTATTAATATTTGGGTCACATGATATAAACCTCTCCCAATTTTGTATGTTCATACCCGAAAATGATACATCTCATTAATACTGTTTTCGTTTTCTCAATTCAACCCATATAACAATACAGAACAGAAGCTACTAATTTAACCATGGAAACACCTTGGGAGATGTGGGCAGTCGAGCTGTAAGAACTTCCACTCCAGTCTCGGTTACCTACACGATGTCATAAACATTAGAAAATTTATATATCTTATTTGGTTATAAACTTCAAATACTAATTGTCCATTATGACCCCCAGAAAAACACCTCCACCTCATACCCATGATTGTCACATGATGTGTTATGCATATAGAATATACGAGTAATATGTATTGTTGGTATAAAATGGACTTTTGTAGAACAATAGAGGATAAACTTTGTACGTAGCGTACCAAAAGAGTATGTTCAAACTGAGCACTGCGCTTGCCATCTGCAGCAACAGCAGTCCAACCATCAGGCCACATCCTATCACGCCATACGCCTGTATTAAAAATGTTGAACTATATGTTAGTAAAAGCAAATAGAGAAATTGGCCAGGACATCATTATTTCATATATTGCTCAAATTACCCATGTTAATCATAGGTTCAATAGTGAAAGTCTGTCCAGCCTTCATCACACCAACTGCTTTATTTCCTGCTTCAAGTTAAGGTCACCATCGTACTAACTGACTAGAAGTGACAATTTCAATAAACAGGTCAAGCCAATTATGTTTTATCTCTATCGGTTCAAGGACAAAAAGACAGAACAAAGGGGTGGAATGTAGCAAAAGTTGCCCAAGTGAGATGCATAAAACCACCTAAATCGTTTTCATTCAACAAATTAGATTATTGCTAAAAATTAAAAAAAAAAGCTAGTTTTGACTTTTGACCCAAATTCATTGCCTAATAACCCAACCCGCCCATATTGGAACCTCCACTTTGGATTTTTATCATGATATAAATGACGTTAGCGGTTAGCCACATATTAATGAGCATATTGCACACTGAAAAGGCAGTCTTTAGGATACTTGCATAATGGGGTATGTTTGGTGCACAATGGAAGAGTTCTCCAATACCATGCCCACAATAGGATTTCACCTGAATTTAGAAAATAGATATCAGAATCAATGCAAACCTAAGAATAGCAGGAAATGCATTTAAAAAATGAGGGAGAAAAGATGAACTGTATAGTTGTATAAATTACCACTGATAAACCTGACATTGTAGCATGTCTATTGATGATTTCCCCAATTTCACGGAAACGTACTCCAGGTTTGACTGGATTGATAAGAAAACAAAACAGAACAAAGAATTATATATAAATAATATGTAGAAGTGGTAAAAGTAGAGTTCCTAAAGCTTATTTAAAGAAATACATTTAACAAGAGGGTGCATCAAATCTTTGGCAGTGAATCAGAAATACGTGAATAGAACGTTTCGAGAATGGTGATGTACATTTCTATCCAAATAATATAAAAATAATAATCACTCCAATAGTGTTAGTTTTTTATTATAATACATGAGGTGGCAATACTTACCAATAGCTATTGCTTTTTCCAAACACTCGTAAGTACATCTGACCAGATGTTGAGATGCTTCATCAACATTACCGACAAAATAGGTTTCATTTAGGTCACCTGAAAAGGCAACAAGCAGTTGGTGTTACGAAGCATTTATATCAAAATTAAGGGGGGGATGTTTCAAAGCCTCTCTTACGAAGAAGATTGGGTTACTTAAAAGTTTCTTCAAAAAATTTTAAAATTTCCTGCAAGTGTTTGTTATAATATACAAACATATTAATTATGCCTTTCAAATGTCATATCAAAATAATTTAATCAATATGTAATTGTTGGTTGCAGGCCCCAAACATATATCAAAGAAAAACTCACGAACACAAGGATTAATTTTCTACTTCAAAGCTTACACTCTTTCATTCAAATCAAAAACAACATAAATAGCAACAGACTCCATGATATGCATGTAACTAGCTTCTAAAAACAAGTAATCACCAACCCCATAATATAGACCCACTACTCTAATACTTGAACTCCCTAACTCATACTAGACTCAATAAAAAGACCACAAATGACTTGTTAAAATAACATGAACCGACCCGACTTTTACCCATATCCATAACCTGACTATGCCCAAATCAAGATTAACTCCTACATATGTGTCATTTTGTTCTAAACATTTTCGTCAGAACCTAACCAAATTCGCATTTTTTAAAACATAGCTGAGTGGTGGATCTCACCGTGGACTCCTTTATAATAAATAGATACATCCACGTTGACGATATCTCCATCTTCTAATTTCCTGCAAGCAATAATTACACAGATTATAAATGAAATATAATCAAGATTAACAAACTGAACAGAAATGACACTAGTACAGAAGAACACAAATTCTTGAGTCTTGATATAGATAAAACCAAAAATAACAACATGAAAAATATTAATCAAAGATTTACAACATGATGACCTGTATTAATAACATGACAAATAGTTGATAAAATCACAAAAAATTACAGAACACCTAGGATGCGTATGGTAAAGTATACCTTGCATCTGGAATCCCATGGCAGATTACTTCATTAACAGACCTGGATATATAAGCAGTCATGTAAATGAAAAAGATGGCCAAACAAAATCTAGCGTGAAGAATACAAAATTACTTACGTGCAGCAAGACTTTGGGAAGAAATGATAATTCAATGGAGATGGATATGCTCCTGCAGCAATAATCATCAAAATACTTAATTAGACTATGATTTTGGAATGTCAAACAGACTACTTCCATTTTTGAAGTTAAGTATTTCATATCTGAACAGCAAATAATAATTATACAAACATGTACAATAAGTCTTTTAGATACAAATAAATAAATATAAATATAAAAAAAACTTGTTAAAAATTGCAGAAAGTTAAACAATAAGAATATTTTTCCTTAAATCAATGGATGTAGTAGAAAGATTTGACCTACCAGCAGCAATGGTTGCTTCATGAACCACAGCATCAATTTCATCGGTGGTCACACCAGGGCGCACAACACGTGCAGCCGCATCCAAAACTTCCCTTGCTATCTGCCGAAATATAATTTATTACTAATAGTAAAATGATATAAACTACTTGGTTTAAAAAAGCGCGAGGCGAGGCGAAGCGCTTTGGTAGCAAAATTTGAGGCGCTACGCCTCAAGCGCGAGGCGAGGGCTTCACGTATGCGAGGCGATAAAATTAAAAATAATAATAATATTATTATTATGCATGACACATTTCACTTCATAATCATAAACACAAAACATACTTAGAATTTAAAGTTTAGAACATAATTAAACATC
>BJCM01062801.1:0-17499 GCA_018326385.1 Flaveria bidentis | reverse complement strand
CATCAGGAGTCGGCAATACATCGACTTTAGCACCAAATAGGCTTGTCAGGCCCAAAGATCTAAGACGTCGTCAGGCTAGCAATAGTTAATGATTGTAAACAAAATATGTATCTCATATAAGACTTACAATAACACAAATGACCATGACAAAAGGTAAATATGAATTACATGTTCATTTACAAGTATCAAGATGTTTATAAGTGTAAGTTTATAAGGTTAACATGTTTCACCCAAAAGGTGTGAAATAAAGTAAAAATGGGCATGGAGAACTCACGTGTTAAAGTGCACTAAAGATAACAATACGAAGATAAAGGTATCCTAACATTTTCTTCACGATTCAACCTAAAATTTAGTGTCTTAGGATTAGAATAAAGATAAGATTAACGACTAAATACAAATTAGGGTTTCGATTGGATTTTGGGTTTTAACAAAATAGATTAGATAATTTATTGTACTTTCAATTTCATAATTTGATTTAATAAAATATAACATAATTAAATATTAAAGTAGTAATAATAGAATTATCAAGTCTAGTTGAGATATTTAATTTATAGTATTTGTATGAATAGCAAAATGTGGAAGTAATTTAATGCTTAACTAAATAATGATTTGATCAAAGATAAATAATGGAATAATTTAACATTTGAAAGATTTGTAACACGTTAAATTAAAGTGATTCAAAATAGTTTAAATAAAACATTTTTTATAATATTTTTTTATAACATTCATAATCTTTTCTAAATTATAAAAATATTAAGCTAGAATATTTTAATGATTTTTCAATAAGTAAATGCTACCTTTTTAGGTCATAGTATTTAACAAATCAAAAATTTTAAAATAACTTGCTAATTTTCTAGACTTTAAAATGCCAAAAGAAAAAAAAGATTGATTTTAAAATGGGTTGGGGTGCCCTGATTCGAACCCGGGTCCCCTCGGTGTACACATATGATTTTAACCGGTCGGGCTAGCACCCATATATGTTTAAAATCGTTAAGAAATGTTTGAAAACACAAAGTAAAGGATAACCCAAAATTCATAAGAACCCTAATTTCGATTTAAATCCAATTGAAGCTCAAAACAAAATTGTCAATGGAATCAATATTGGGGCTTTTAATCCCCAAGTAAAATCGAGTGTGTGGGTATGTATAACTTACTCGATTACGAACGTATTGATGTAACTAGGCCTGGTATAGCTTCGACCCACTCGTGATGAAGAGGGGTACTTAGAATCGATGTTTGAGTGGATTTTCGAGCAATTGAAAGTATTGAAAGTTGAAATAGATCGAGTGGAACATTTCCCCTCTGTTAATTAGCTTTGATTCAATATGATGCCACTTAGATGAATTCAGTTTTGATTTCGGTTGTTTCGAGTATCGTTCGACTATAATTACCTGATGTTGACAGAATTGGTTGATATACTCAAGTTCAAAACTCTCAAAGGAGCGTTTTTTATCAATTAATTTGCTTAATGGTATTAAAGACCGAGGTGAACGATTTCGGTTTTGAATGTAATGTTTCGATTTCAATAATAACCCCATAACCGTCGAATAACTCAACTGAAACGGGTCTTTGAGTTCGAAGTACACGAGCGGTTTAATATAGTTTAATTGCGTTTTAATCGAGTGTTTTTTTGGTATGGAAAGATTGCCGAAGACCGGCCGGAGACAGAAAGGTCGACGGGTAAAGGGGTGGTTTGGGTGGTTTGGTTTTAAATCAAGTTTACCATTTAGTCCCTGAATGTTCATCTCTTATTATTTTATATTTAAACTTTTCAAATGAAGTTTCAAAAACTACATATTAAACTCTGGACTTTATAAGGCCAAAATCAATTAATAAGTTAATTTATTTTATAAAATATTTATAAATCTTGTAAGTCTTATAAAAATTCATACTTTATTTATTTATTTTAATTAATAAAAAACTCATAGTTAATATCCCAACTTTATAAATTTATAAAACTTTATTTATAAATTATAATTTTTTTATAAATTGTTCAAATGATTAAATAAATGAAAATTAAATAAGACAATAGTCAAGATTGGTTAAATTACGCATTTAACATATGATTCAATAAAATAAATAAAATAGTTTTAATAATTTATTTATTTTTATTGTATGAAAGTTCAAAATGGGTTCGGGTTTGGGTTTATAATTTGAAAATGGGCGGATGTTACAATATCAGTCGCGAACCTAACATCACAATTAGAAATAAACTCACATCATGTGAGAAAACTCATGCCCACAAGTTAGACTTGAACTTAAAAACTCTATTTTTTGATGAAGTCTTAGACCCGACCTCAATTACTTGGGCTGAAGATCATTAGTAATAAGTGATTATTGAGGGAAAATTACTGAATTAGCTATTTGACCAAACAAAAATACTATTTTAGCAATTGACTTTTTTTTGAAATTTAACATTGAATATTGTCGATTAGCGATACATACACCACATTGTATCGCTCAAATGGGTCCAATGAGTTTTCAAATAACAATTTACACGAACAACCCTATACTATCAATTATTTTCTTTTTACTTTCAAAATACTTTAAATTAATAAGTTCTAATAACATCAACTTTCAAATATAAAAAATATTTATTTTTAACATTATTAGATAAATATTTGTTTATCTTAATCAATTTTTTATTTAAAAAATCATTCTTATTTTTAAAAATGTTTCTTTTTAGTTTTTTTTAACTTTTTCTAAAACAAGTCGTTTTTTTCAAATAACTTTTTGTATCATTAAACAATAGGCAATATTTGAAATCCAAAAAAAATGCGATATTTAAATTCAATAAAAATGCAATAGTTAAATATAAAAAATAAGATATGTAAATCCAATAAAAGTTATCTCGAAGATAACACGTAACTTTCAAACTAGTATATTATTTTTATTATTTGTATTTTCAAAACTTTTTTGCCATGAAATTGATTTATTAAACTAATATTTTAGTTTTGATTTATTATAGTTGTGTGTAAAACTAATTTATTTTTTTATAATTAAATAACGCGTAAAAGAAAATATACAAATGTTAAAAAAAATATATTAAGGCGTAAAAGTGAAATAAAGAAAAAGATGAAGTTACTAAAGTGAAACAAATTTTGGAAATACAATCTCACTTATGTATCGTAGTGAGATTGTGCGATACGAACACCTCTATGTATCGCTGACTCAGCGATACGGGCAATACGAACATGTTTTGTATCGCTGGTCAGCGGTACTAAAACACGTGTCATCCTTTGATTGGTTGAATAAATTGGTAAAATCTATTTTCAATGACTAAAGTTATAAATTTACTTGATCAAATGATTATATTTGTAAATTTCCAGATTATTAATAAGGTAAGGCCCACTTATTAAAACGTTAAGATCGCACCAAGTGATTTTTTTAAAATCGAGTTGACCGTTTATAGCCGTTGCACTCTTTTCATCAATACAATTCATTATTCATCTAACCCTAGCCCTATTTCTACATAACATTCGGTTTCTCACAATGCACTAAACCTGTTCGACGAAATTCCTCAAAGAAACATCAAGAAACAGTCTACCCATTTTAACAAACCTCAGAAGTTCAAACGCTTCGTACTGCAAAAATGGCTTCAAAAACTGCAAGCAAAGACATAATCACTCTCCGTGGATCCACCGCCATCGTCAGCGAATTCTTTGGTAAGAATCATCCCTTGTCTATTCGCTCAATTTTATCTCTGTTTTGAGTTTCTTGATGCTTATGTTTCTTGATTTATGCAACCCCTTTTCAGGTTATGCGGCAAACAGGTAAGAATTACTATTGATTTATCGTTTTGTGGGTGTAAGATTTTGTGGTTCGGTTGGAAATTGATGATTTTGATGTGGGTGATTGGTGATGTGTAGCATTCTGTACAATCGTGGTGTTTATCCTGAAGAAAGTTTTGGAAGAGTGAAGAAATATGGACTTCCGTTGTTGCTTTCTCAAGATGAAGGTGTTAAGACATTCATTGCAAATTTGAACGCACAGCTTTCGGGTAGGCTTTCGATTTTGTTTAAACTCGTGTGGTGAATCTTGATAGAATTTGGTGAATTTATTGTGGTACTTTGTTGATTATGTGATTTGCTTTTGAATTTGGGGATTGTGTGAAGAATGGCTTGAGGCTGGGAAGTTGCAGAGGATTGTGCTTGTGATAATGAGTAAGGCTACTAATGAAGTGCTTGAAAGATGGAATTTCAGTATAGAGACTGATAGTGAGGTTGTTGAAAAAGGGTAAGATATTCTTGAATCTTGAATCCTGAATCTTGAATATGTTTTCGAATCAGTTTAATGTTTGTTGATCTTTAGGGTTTCAAGGGAGAAGAGTGATAAAGAAATTATGAGGGAGATTCAAGCTATCATGAGGCAGATTGCTTCCAGCATTACATACTTGCCGTGTCTCGATGAACCCTGTAAGTGTTAACAAGTTTTTGGATATAACAGGTTTTTATGCTGTTTTTGTTACTTTCAGTCACTCGGGTTTCTGCTGTTGTTTTTTTTTTTAAAAAAAAACAGTGTCAACTAGTGTCATGTTTGATTCATTTAGTGTGATTAAATTTCAGGTATCTTTGATGTGTTAGCATACACTGATATGGATGTTGCAGTACCATTCACATGGACAGAGAGTGATCCAAAACTTATAGCAAACCCCCAAATGGTGAAATTGCATTCTTTTGATACCAAGGTAACATCATTTGAACTTTGAACATTTATTAAGATTCAAGAAGCAATAAAAATACGAGGATTCCAGTTAATTAAGAAGCAAAAAGAATAAGGGAATTTCAGTTAAAAAGGTTATGGTAAGTGGATATACATTCATAAAATGATGGTGGTTTGTTGTAAACAACAAAATTATTTTAGATATAACAACCACGATACGAATTGTTTAATAAAATTTTCATAATCAAGTTCTTATAACAAGATGCTTTTTTATGATGCTGCAGATACACAAGGTCGACACTTTGGTGTCTTACAAGAATGATGAATGGGATGAGCAGTAAAGATGGATTTTTCTTTAATCTTTTTAACTGTTGTACTGTTGTTGTTGGTCCTCAGAGATTGATGTGAATCATTTTTATTCACTTTTTCGTGCAAGCTAAGATAATGAAATATGAATCTGGAAAATTGTTTCCTGCTGGTTTTCAGTTTGTATGGCACAAACTTTAAAAGATTTATTTGAGACTGAAGAATTTGCTGCATATATCACTTTATATATGCACATTATACACAAGCAAAATCATCCACTAAATATAAAACATCATAGCAAAATATTTACAAGGTCTTTGAATAGCAATATCTTAGCTAATACCGCGGTAAATAACACCCGGGCAAAGCTCATCCATAACATCAACATTTCGGTACCCATTGTATTCTCTCAAGCAAATCCAGCCTCTGCGAGACAAAAAGTCACGAAAATCATCTTCAGTGTAAAAGATTTTGTCTTCAGTATGGACTGGTTCGTCAAACAAGCACACTTTGATCATTAGCCCTGAAAGTCGAACGTTGGTGACAAGGATGCTTAGACATTTGACTAAATAGTCAAAAGAACTGGAAACTCAATGCACATTATACACAAGCAAAATCATCCACTAAATATAAACATCATAGCAAAATATTTACAAGGTCTTTGAATAGCAATATCTTAGCTAATACCACGGTAATACACAAGCAAAAGAACTAAATAGTCAAAGGATGCTTAGTCTAGGGGTCGGAATTAGTAGGACTACATGCTTTGACCCATTACCCAACCCGCTCACTTTGTCAAAAGGTTAAATGTAGCATTCGATTAATAATCAAAAACTTCTAATGAAATGTCCCTTGGCAGAGGATAACAAAAGATTGTGTTCTTATGGATATTGTGTTCTTATGCAAAGTGGATATTCGGTTTGAGGGTTTGAATTTGAGAGTATGGTTTTGGTCCTATGCTTGGTTTGAGGGTATGGGCTTGAAGGAAACCCATAAAATTGGGTATCCTCCATACCCCATAGTCATTCCCCAAACCTTTTATCAAACCCAAACCCATTGTCACCCACAACAGCAGACCAAACATCACCTAACTGATTGTACCTTCATCAACATGGAGAGTATAGTTTCCTAGAGGCATATCCCTATCAATTGTCCTCACGATATTATCAACATCTTCCAACCAAAAACTTCTTTTTGTCCTCAACCTGAAAGCCGATTTGATAGCTTCCTTTATGGCATCCGGTGAACCATCAATACCAATTCTTCGTGTGTAATCTCCCAACTTGACTGAAATTACCCTACCACCGTAACTGTTATTCTGATCAGCTGCATATATGAATATAATCTATTTGTCACTTACAAGAATTTCATGGTAAAATGGGAATGCAAAAGTTACAAACTTGATAACAAGACTAACCATTTCCAGGGGTTTCCCGCCAATTCCATGGAGAAACACCACTTGCTGCAATGGTATCTGCTGCAGTGATGGCAAGAGGATGTCCCTCTTGATCCAATCCCCTTTCTAGATTAAGTGCTCCTCTAGCATCACCTGCAGCATCAAAGGATGTTGAACAATTTTATAACAAAAACTAAATTAAGAATATTAACTAAGGAAACGTAGAACTAAGCATCCAAACTAGAGAAGGCGAAAAGGGTAGATCGATTGGGTTGAATGACTGAACAAAATGGGTCATCTTTTGGTCGAAAATTGTTTTTTATATAATAACTAGTGTGTAAAATACCATTATAAAAACTACATTACTTAATAATGACAGAAATTTAATAAATAAGATAATTTAAGAGGATTATGCATTACGATACACTTTTGAGCAACTTTAAACACGTTGGACCCATTTGAACCATTTCCTCTATTGCCAATTGGTTTTAAGGTGGAAGCCTATTGGGCTCATGTGTTGGCCATGTGCGTTAAGTAATCGGTCATAACAAGTGGAATTCATGTTTGGCTCGGATGTGGATAGCGCCCCAACTTGACCCGGTTCTACAATGGACGATAGATCGAGAAGGTGAATCAGGTATTGAAAAATCAATTCATGCATCTTGTATCGAAATTTGAAAGCGTTCTTTGCTGGTCATAAGATGGTGAGTGCCGAGAATAAATACGGCAGTACAAAGGTTTATAATAGATCATCGTTAAAGGGGAGCACCAATAAACTTGGGTTTGAGGGGGGATTCTTGGGTTCAAACCCAATCCCACATCAGAAAAAGAAGAAAGTAGATGCTTATGGTCCTATAGTGGAAACCCAGTGAAATTATATGTTGGGCGTATGGGTAAAGTAATTGATCCTAATATTTTCTTCTCTGGTAGCTTTTTTAACCTGATATGTTTGGGTGTTTGACACATTAAAGACCAAAGCTAACTACATAAGTAATTAGCCTGAATTAACCACATCTAATCCAAACGAATTCTACCACAAGAAAATGGGATAACTGAAAATGGAGCATCAGATAATTGCTTTCCACAGCAGCATGATAGTTAACCAGTAAACACAGAAAAGCTCAATTAAAATCCTCAGGTGCTAAAAAAATTACCTTCCACAGGTCCAAATGCAATGCCAGCGTCCTCTACGCCTGCACAAAAGCAAAAGGTGCATAGATCTTACAAGCATGAAATGATAAGTATATGTAGCAAAGGCACGGGAGTAACTAGAAGGCAAAGGGTTCACCCTGACTTAATGGATGAATCAAACTTGGTTTTTCTAGCCAGCACACTGTTCATGTAAAAATGCAAAATGAACTCTGCTTTTTGGATTTTGAGCAATTTCCGACAAAAGGGTGAACAATATGACAGTTTATTTTTTTGCATTTAAATCTCTACTGTTTGCAAAAAGTTGTTCATTTTGAAAAACTAAACAATGTATATATTGCCATTTATGCAAGAACAATGGCTGATTTGAACAGTCTGCCAAAAGGCAAAAACAAATTTAGGTCTTAACCACACCACACAGTAGAAAAATTGTATGAAGACTGGAGTCAACCCTAAAGGTTAAAAAATATTGAGTGATTTTAAACTCCCGTCCAGCTATAATCAATTAATCATAATAAGAACTTACATTAGACCAGTAAACACTCATTGCAGAGGGATAAGGAACTTTGTATACCAAACCAATTTCAAAACTTTTAAACAAGAAAATAGATGAAAGAAATCACAACCTTAAACCCAAATTCAAGCTACTTAAAGATGAAATTTTCACTCAAAATTCAATAGGATCCTAAGAAAGTCACAATCCACAGTCCACAAAGTTCAATCTTTTAGCAAAATTACCTATAATTCCAAATGTACAGGGTGCTCATGAAAATCAATGTAAATTACCTAATTATTCACCACTTTAATCTAACTGACTATATACTCACTGATTATGTTATTCCATTTCGCAATAATCACTTTGAAATGACACATCTAAACACCAATTTACAATAAAATTGCTCTTATAGGTTCTTTATAAGGCAAATTAATCTAACTGAGACCTAAATTGAAGAACCATTTACCTTTATCAGAAAACTGCATAAAGGAATCCACCTTAGAACTTTTGTTTCGATCCCTAATAACCTCTTCAACCTCTTTATAAAACTGCATCTTATTACCACCTGAATACCCATTAACATTACCCCCATTACCATTCTCCTTAGCTTTCTTAAACTCCTTCAACAAGTTCCTCCACTTATCCGTACACATGGTGGGCGATCGATCAAACCCCTTAGCTCTCATCTTCATCGAAATCTGCTCCCACAGGTGCTTGTTTGACTTCGAAGTGTTGAAGAGTGAATCGATCTCGTGACGGAGGGAGATTAGGGTTCGGGTTTCCTCTTTGACCCAGGTTTCGGCGCGTTTTTTCACCGGAGCTGCGGCGGTGGCGGCGGAGGACTTGTTGGTGTTTTCTTCGCTGCTGGTGTTGTCGCCGCCGCCCGGATCGGCGGCGATCAGTTGGGGTTGGTGGTGGTGGTGGTGGTGGTGGTGAGGGGTGGAGGTGGAATCCATCATCATGGTGGATTGTTGGTGGTGTTGTTGAGGGTAGAAATTGATGGGTTGTTGGGGTTTTGCAGGTGAAAACATTTGGGGATTGGAGATGATGATGTTTAGTGAGTGATGTCTCTGATGGTGATCGGTTTAAGATCTAACTATTTAAACAGAGGTAACGATGTAATATAATTCATTTACAGTCATGTGGGAAAATCGGGTTATAAAATGATGTACTGTCAGCGCCAACGTTATGACCCCGACGGTTGGCGTCGTACGGTAACACCGCTGTCAGTTATTACACCGCCCCATTTGCTCGTTTCATGGCATGCTCACACCGGATGTTATATCTTAATTTTAGCGTTTCCAAACGCTGTGCAAATCCAAAAAAACTCCCAAGATGTGGTCTTGTAGAGTAAAATGAATTTGTGTTCTCTGGTTAAAAAAATATAATTCATTTATATAGTCATCTAATTTTATAATTTATATATTACTAAGAAAACTAATCATATAGAAAAATATATTATCAAGCACAAGTAGAAAAATAATTTTTATAAATTTAAGTAATATGATATTCAGATAAACTATTAGAATAAAAATAATTCTATTGAAATTTTAATCATAAAAAAGGCTTTTAACTTTTGGCATAGAAAAAATAGACGTCTTCATCAGCAACAATAAGATATTTATAAAGCAAAAGAAGTGTAGAAAAGGTATAATCATTGATTGTAAAAAAATAACATTAGTTAAAAAGAAACTATTAAGATATTCATATTACAATATTTAACTGAGAATGAGTTTTACAAAAACAGATAAATAAGAAAAGAGAAAAAGCTATTTTATTAGCATTTTTAATCAAATCAAACATTACTTATTATCTCATAACCCTAGAGGAATCAAAGGCGACGTGGATTTTATTGAAGAAAAATGTATAAAGGTTTAAACTCTAAAAGGAGCAAATGGTACGTGGCCTTGCAAAACAGAGTACCAGGATTGGAGCTAACATATACATGATGACAAAATTTGCATCATCCCACAACAACAAATATGTTATGCATTCTGAAAAATAGGATGCAACCTTCACCACTAACAAGGTTGATGGTGTTGAATAAGATACAGACTCGATTCTTACGATTCTTGCGATTAAATATTAATGAGACATAAATGGTGAATAAGATATGTTTTAGCTTGTTGTTTGGATAATTGTTATTAGGTTGCAAACAAAAAACAAGCACAAATGCACCTCCTGATACACCACAAGCATTTCATCTAAACCAATAAAACTTGTGTCAAACAAGAAAACATTAGACTAAAGTTCAACATTAACATCTGCATGTCAACATCAGATAAAAATACAAGAATCCAACGACCCTGAATCCCAAATTAGACATCATAGTACGATAAAGCACAAAAGAAATAACACAGCCACACCCAGACAACGGAACCTGCAAACCAGCAAGATCGAACAGCTCATGGATATCCTTATATAAAGGATCGAATGGTGAAATCTTCAACAAACCCCTCTTCCAAATTGGAGCTGTACTAAGCAGCAAGTCAACCAGAAGTCAATGAAAAGTCATAGTCGACACATAAAGCTTCTAACCCCCTCGTTCAATATCTATTCATTTCTTTATAATTTGTCCCATTTTTTTCATCACTAAATCATCAGGGGGCCTTCGTAAACCACTTAAGTAAAGCATCATGACCTAGCCATGAAGACATTCGGTCCCACTTGGCACATCAACGTCCATCGGTTGTGCCACCTGGCAATTAGGCATCTCCTTTATACAACCTGAGCAGAGATACTCCAAAGAAAAGGTTTCCTCATATTCACTGTTGTGTACACAACGACCACACTGAGCACACCTAGGTATGCAAATTATGCACGCCCTGCATAAATCAGCAGATCCATCTTTCACTTGACAGCTGTCAGCAGGACAGTCGTAGACAAGCCTTACATTATGACATCTCGGGCATACTTCAACATCTATGTCACGGTTATCATCTGATGGTAAAAATAAGTTTCCCCGATGATAATAATGTGGACTGTGATTATTTTGTTGTGTGTTATCATCACTGCCCAATAAAAACTTCAACTCTTTGAAGTGGTCATCGGTTATGCCATAGAACCCACCGGTTCTTATTTGTTTGATACCTGAAGTACCTTCATTGGACTTGAAAGCCTTTAAGTTAGTCAAGATTCCCTCGATACTGAGTCTTGTGCATCCAGGAACAAACAACTGCATGAAAATATTGTGGTCAGTATCTATTGAGAAAGTCACAGTGACAGAAAAAAAGGAGATGACAAGTCAATTAGATTTAACAGTGGCTTAATAATATATAAGGGAGAAAAAGAATGCAATTGAATATGATGCTAGACGACTAGCATATATTTATTATACATCCTCAGTTTATAAATTGCAATGTGTGACTGGGATCTTAATCCCAAAAAGGTGTTTTGACTGAAAGTTGCATGAAAAGATCTCTATCAGCAATGGGAAAGTAAATGTTGTTTACCAAAAGCAAACTGATAACTTTTAGAAATGATGATAGAACAACTATGCAACACTTAATTTGGAATTTTAAACTTGTAGACCAGTGTCTTCCATTTAGTGGATAAAATCATAGGATTAAATCATACTCAGATTTTCAAAAAATATGTAATTGCTGATTAACAAGTTTTCACATTTTTATTTTTTAAAGCACTGAGATTGTCCTACATATAAATAAAAACATAACAAGAAAAGCATATGCATGAGCATTTCAATTATATTATTTAAGCATTTGTGTTGTAAAAAAACACCTAAAATCTTAGTAAATCAGTAGAAGCTAGCAAATATTCTACTATCTTATACGACAACATGACAAGAGGATCCCTAATTTATCACTAACTGTTCGAAGAACTTCAAAATAAAGACTTGAAACCTAAGTGGTGCCAAGAACAAAAGTTAAAAAGGCCTTAAAGTGAGGTTAAAATAACTGAAACACTACTCACCTTAGTTAATTTTGGATTCGTTTCCAATACACGCTTCAGACCATCATCAGTAATCCTTGGACATTTTACAAGGGTCAAAAAACAAAGATTGCCTTCAGCCCTGTTAGTTAGTTGCACAAGAACATCATCAGTAATCCTCTCATTCAATGGCTGATCAATGTGGACATTCCTCCATAACAATGAATCATTACGAACGGTAGAACACAAAGATCTACAAACCCGCTCCACTGAAAGAAGATCTTTTGTTCCGAGATAACCAAGAGCAAGAACAAAAGCCTGATGAGGATCTCCTCCAACTGCATTAGGCGATTGACCAAACCCATCTGCAATAACCTCACTTTTTGTAAGAACATCACTTGTACTTCCAGAACTGAAAGCCATGGATCCAACACCACCCTTATCATCAGGTGCCTCGTTGCTCGGATACGACGGAAACCTCATAGCGCGGTTACAGATCAAACTGAGCCCTGCAAATAACCCATAGTCCTCATTCGTATGCACAATATTGTTCCTAACATACGCCCCATAATCCACCTCCAAATCCTCAAGCCACCCGGTGATGGCTGTAAAAGTGGTACCAATATCAATATCCATCCCAAACGGATCCGATGGCAGCAAATCAATGATATCCACCGACACCGGATCTGGCGAGCCACCCTTATCGACTTTCTCTCTTCCATAACCAAAACAATCATGAATTTCTCCATTACAATGCCTAGGTTTTTCCGCTATCCCTTCCACAACATACCCATTCACAATCCTTAATGGTGAAACCAAATTATCTTCCGACGTATGAGCAGGAAAAATCGGCCTCTGAGAATAGTTAAGAGCCATTTTCTCTACACCTAAACGAAACAAACACACTCCCGTAGATACGAAACAGAAGATCACCTCTATGAAAACCCTAGATTCACTAAATCACCAAATCAAGAACAAAATAAGAATACTTAGTGATCTTTTTGTTCAATTTTTTTTTTGTTTTTTCTCTTCAATGATAACCTAAACCTATAATCCTATAAACCACAGGCAAAACTCACACAAGAAAACCCTCAATTTTGGGGCAGACTAAAACAACGCACCGAAAAATCTCACAGAGTTTCTTGTACCGAATCAATCTCCAAACTAATATATATATCGCTTATCGCTATTTATCAGCACCAATATCAATTCAAAAACGACTAACAGATATACAGATAAAGAATCAACGAATAACAACGACCTAGCGTTCAAACTTCAAACCCAAGCCCTAAATCGATCTAAATCAACAAATCAATAACAAAATAACCAATAAGTGGGAGAATCTAACTCAATCAATATCAGAAAACCTGGATTCCGCTCACACTAAACGCAAATCAATAGAATCCGATGAAACGACGAATACTGAATCGAATGTCGAGATTCAAACGGACTACAAACGCCGATCAAAGATGTGAAGGTATAACGATAACGATAACGATAACAATAATAATTATAATAATAATAATAATACAAACGTAAACTGATAATAATAATAATAATAATATTGGATAGATAGCAAGAATCGAACGAATGTGTCGATCGAAGGAGTTTTAGAGAGAGAAAGAGGGGGTTATCTCTAGAGAGAGAAAGAGTGTTGGGGGAAGAGGGGTGTTAGATATAGAATAGATGAACGTATAGTGCATCTAGAAGAGGGGTGACCGACACGTGGCTGGTTGGGATTGGTTTACTGATGGTTGTAGTAGATGACGGGGTCGGGGGCCTGGGTTTCCGGGGTGTTTGTGGTGGGTTTTACCGGTTGCCGGTGGAATAGGAGGGTGGTCAAAGTCAAATTACTCGTTCTTTTTGTTAGATCGGAATATTATTATTATTATTTTAATTTTTTTAACGGCCAACGAATAATTTTCAAGCCCGATCATCCGGGTGAACCCATTGACGAAAGGTCACCCACGCCCACGAGACTCCAACTCATAACCTTTACTTTGGAAAGTCACAGAGTATTTATTCCTAAAACAGTAGGACTCATTAATTATTATTATTATTATTGTTTTAATATTTGTTTATCGATGTTGAAAACTTGCTTCGCCAGCAAGAAAATTTGTTAAGAAGGATTAAAATAATAATGATGGAATATCAATTTTCATGACGGGATAAATTAACCTAACTAAGTTTAAATATAATTTAAATAATCATTAAACTTGTTAACTTTATATTATCCTTTATTTAAAAGCAAATTTGATAGAATAGTATTTTACTGTTATTGACTTATTGTTATTCAGAGTTAGTTACACAAATGGATTTTATGATTTATTTGAAATAACATGTTTGGTTAGTTATAGTTTTTTTGTAACAGATTAGGGTAATGTGTTTTAAATTTTGTGATGAGTTAACGTGTTAAAACTAATAAACGTTAGTTTTTCAGTTAAATATAAAGAGATATATGTCTTTTCACTTTACAAGGACTACTAATGTGATTAAAGGAATTATTTATGTCATTTGTTATATATAAAAGATTGCTTGAGTAATTTAATACACACATATGTATCTGTGTGTAATATATATATGTATATATATATATATATACATACATATATATATATATATACACATACATATATATATATGCATACATATATATATACATATATATATATAGAGAGAGAGAGAGAGAATGACATTCAAATGAAAATTAAAAATTAGGAAAAAACCAAAGAAATCATTATAGGTCGTAGATTTTATTGATCAATTGTCCATATTAATTAGGGCAAATTTGTAATTTCTCTAACTTTTAAAATAGGTGGTTCTGATGTATCAGGAGTATTATTGGAATACAAATTATGAACACCCCCAAATTAGCACATACATGATTGATCTCAGTTATCTTTATCCCAAAAGTTTTGTTTGATTTCTCAACAATTCATCAAATTCATCTTCAAATCTTTATCTTTCGTCGTTTCCGAAATCAACCATCCCTGTAAGCATCTATAAAAGCTCCCCCATCAGCCACATTGGATACGAAGTTTGAAGCCATGATTTTGCGATATCGATTTTCATTTGATTCATAAACACTCCAATCTAACCGGTATGTCGAGTTTTATAGGTTAAATATGTGTTTATAAGATGCTGATATCAAAATCTAGTTCTCAGTATCATATTGTCGCTTTAATTGTGCATTGTTATGTTGATTCCATTGTGAATTAGTTAACCCGAAATAATTTAATTCCACACCCGAATATATGTTGCTTGTTTTCAGATAAAATTTCAATGTTTAATGATGATGAGAAATCTACCACATTGGTTCAATTGATTATTTAATATAAGCAAGATGTGATGGGTAATGGCATTGGGTTTTTTTCTCAGAATTTGTTCAAATCCTTTTAAATGAATGGTAAATGCATAGTGTTTGCTTAATTACTTTAGATAATTCAATTAGTTATTCTGTCTATTTGCACGATATTCCTATTTTTACCCGGTTTATCACTGAAATAACTATCGATGTGTCTATTTGAATGTCAAACCATGATCATCTTGACTGTTTGCTAAGAGTGTATTGAATTGTATAACAAATTGTGTTTGTATGGGGCATGTTCAAAGTTTTTGGCATTTTTGATGTCATCTATATTAGTTGCTCAGTTTAACAAGACCATTTATTGATAGGTTGTATGCTAATCATAATCCTATGTATATAGTTTGTTTGTTGGCTTGTTATGTTCAATTGTTTTTGTGTGTTTTAATATATTTCCTATTTTGTTCGGTGTTTTATATGGCTTTTGTTATTGTAATAGTATGTATTAATTAAAAGAATATTTGTTTTCATTGTTTCATCATCTTAACGTATCAAGACATCTCCAAAGTTTTGGTCTTTTTCATTCGAATACCATAATGAGCACATGTAAAATTCCAAAGTTTTTTCATATCAATCTGTGTATGACATTTGATTTCCTATTTATATTTTTATGTTTTGTTGTTGCTTTCTGAAGCTCATAAAAGTTTTAGGCTAACCCGCAAGCCTCCCTCTCTAACTACCTCGTCGAGCGGTGCACAACCCATTATTATTTCTGATTATTCTAATCAGCGTCAAGGTTTGGATAATGAAGTGGCTTATTCTTCACTTCATCAGCAAGGTAATCATTCAAGTAATCTAAGTATGTTAGTAAATGTTGTAATGATATGAATTCCATTTTAATGTGATAGAATTTATTAATCATTAAAGATGTATTATCTAACATTATAATATATTTCTTTGCTATCAGGTGAAGGAAACGAATCTAATCCCATTGTATGTACTGCTACAAATCATCCTAGGCGATACATAAAGAAAATGATTGGTAAGTGTGTTTCTCATTCCTGCTTCATACCTAATAAGGCACATGGAAACTTTAAAAATTCACTAAGAACTGGGTCAATGTGTTAGATGATGAAAGAAGGAAGGAAAAAACTCAGCTTAAACATTTGAGGTGTAAGCATGTTGCGAAGATCCTTATGTCAGAAATCAATATCCACAGGGAGGAGGTGATTCGTGTGGCCAATAGAATTTGGGAAGAAATGATGGTACTCAAGGAAAACGCAAGAGTTAAAAAATTGGTTGCATCTAAGGCTAAAAAAGAAACGAAGACCTCTACAGTTGTTAGAAGGCCGTCCAAACGAAAGTAGCGCAAGGCTAAGTGAAATAGGGTTTTAGTGTATTGATCCTAAATCCACTCACGTTATTTCGACATTAACCTGTCAGGACTTGTCCTTACTTCCAAACAAAATGAACAAAATTCACATCAATCGTAAAGTTTTTGTTTTTGTTTATTTAGGATACGTATTTTGTGCAGTTAACGATTATGATAGGTTTTGTTAATTTAAGTCATCACATCTTCTTGATGTTTATATTTATATAATGATGGTTCCCATGTCTGTTAGTTGCTTGGTTATGTTTCGGTCAATGCTTTATTCTACATATTCTTGGTCATATTAGTTTTTATCAATTATGCATTAATGCATTTATTCATTTATGCATATTTATGCAACTAAGCAATTATGCACATCCATTATTTCATATATATCATCCAATCAAATTTCGTACTAAAAATCATGTTCATATTATTTGTTATCGAGGTCGGTTATGATAATAGGTCTTTTTTGTTTGATTTGTCTTTGCAAAATTCTATAAAGCTGGATATGTTGTTTATGTAGGAACGAAGAAATTGGGTATGTTGCTTACTTCATTGATTATCCAAAAAAAGATTTATACAGGGTGTCTTGCTTTTTTTTGTTACGTACTTATGAAATTTTATCAAGGTAGATATGTAGTTTATGCACCGACAAAAAATTGGGTCCGTTACTTAATTTATTGTTTATTTATAGGAAATGATTTTAATATTGGTGAAAACCCTAAAAAAAGTTTTTTACATGGCTTTTTGCGTCTTAACCCATTCATATTTGTAGAGATTAATGAAGAGGCTGATGCAACCTAAACATCTTAAGTCTATCTTGCATGCTGCACAAGTGCATTAAAGAAGAAGCTTAGGAAGTTTCACACATGAAACAGAAAATACTCTAAGTGTGAAATCTTCCGAAGCCAAGACCAATATCTTTC